>JAODAL010011418.1:0-100114 GCA_025379985.1 Phyllomedusa bahiana
AAAGAAAGACAATCCAGGCTGCAGCATTCAGACAGATTGGAGAGGGAGAGATTAACAGAGAGGTAGACCGACAAGCAGGGAGTTACAGGAGTCAAGACGAGAAGAAACAGAGCAGTAATGAGATTATGAGTCCCGTTTCCACAGTGAAGAAATGGACGTATTTATCTGAGAGATGTATCTTGAGTGCAGTACAGGAGCGGGCAAGGGATTGGAATAGGGGTGAAGGTCAGATCAGAAACTATATAACCCCAGATAGCGGGCCTGCTGCCTAGGATGTTATGGTGGTACCACAAACCCACAGAGAGATAGCATGTGGGGGTGTTAGTAGATGTGAGATACAGAAGATTCCGTTTTAGTGAGATTAGGGCCACATTTAAGAAGCACGCCGGGTCGAGCGCCGTTTTCCGCCAGTTTCCCACGTAATCTGCGCCTGATTTATGTCGGGGACGGGCCGCGCTCATACTAACATGTAAAGTCAGTCTGCGCCTCGCCACGTGTCGGGCGCAGTGCGGGAAATGAGGCGAAGTTCGGCTCTGCGTACTTTATATTGTCCGCCGGAGGTAGTGCGATCATACATGCTGTAACAGTCCGCCGCAATCCTCGCCAGTGTGTGGGGTGCAGTGGGGACATAGGCGACCGTGCGAGGACTGCCGCCGAAAATCCTGTTCCGATGCGATACAGTCTGGAGCTGCGAGAATCATACCACATTTGGTGGCGGAGTAAAAATCCAAAATCGCCTTTATAAAGGCGTATCTACATTCTCAGGAAAAGAGCAGAAACATTAAAAAAAAAAAGTACATAAAACAAAATCACTTTTCCTATAATCCTACATCATGAATTAGGATATTGGAAATTGCCAGGGAAATACAGTAATTCAAATTCTGAAACCTATTCTCATTGGCCGCCAGAAACCGGCCAATCATAATATGAGCGACACTGAAAACTATATAAAACCGATGGGCAGGATTGACCCAATCAGAAATCCACCGGCTGGACTGATTTCAAAAAACAGTTAAAAGAAGCTAAAAACAGCTGATTGGCTTGAGATAACGGGGCTTGGCTATCTCAGACGAATCAGAAAAGGAGCGACAAATTCCCATTCATAGTCCTTGGGAAGTTTACATCCCAATCAGAAACCACGGCGGGACAGTTCAAAATAGCAGTAAATGCAGAAAACAGCAGATTGGTTTGAAGCAGCGGGGCTCGTCAGCTTAGTCAATCAGAGCGCGAGCTGCTTTCTCAGAGAGTACTATGGGGAATCGAAATATAAAAAAGAGCGCCGTAATTTGGACCAATGGGAGAGCGAGCGACGCTCCATGGGTTTTCAAATGCAATTTGGGTATAAAAGTGAACAGGCCTGAAATCAAATTAATAAACACTACAGAATTTTGCCGATGTGTATATTACAACGAATACTAATATGTGGATAACGAAAAAAAAAAAAAAGACCATAAATCATGTTTATTTCTTTAGGATTCGTTAGCCAAGGATCAATGTATGGGTTCATCAAAAATAAAGAAATAACCTGAGATTTAAGGTCATTAATATTATTTTTTCCGATAGCCCCCGCAGCTTCACCCAAACAGCTCGTATCTGCCTAATATACTGTATTTTGAACTGTCCCGCCTTTGAAAATGAAATAGGTCAATTTTCTCTACATAGGATCGAATGCCACTGTCGCTCCTATTGATTTGTCAAATCTCCTCCATAGGAAATAATGGTACATTGTCGCTCCAATTCAGATTGGCTGTTTAGCCGACCATGAGAAATAGCAATACAAATTTGAAATTACTGTCTTTCCCGGCAATTCTCTCTATGGCAAAATTCCTATGTACGCCGGTCTCGGCGACAAACGCTTTTGTTCGCTTTTTAACTGCTTTATTTTTTAAAGAAGGTTCCTGCCTCTTTATCTGATAATGTTTTACACTAAAAATAAAAATTATTTTGTTGATTAATACTGTCAAACCGCGCGGTGCTGGCTCCGAGATTATAGAGTGCGCAATCACTCCAAAGACTATAAAATGTAGAAGAAGCTCGCGCTCAGATTGGCTGAGCTAGCCGAGACGCCGCTAGCTCATCCAATCCGCTACTTTATCTGTCTTTTTACTGTATTTTGAATTATCCCCGCCCCCCATTGATATATTCAGAATTGGTCCAACTTCTCCATAGACTAGAATGGGTCTAATGTAGCTCCTATTCTGAATTGGCATGAGCTAGCCGAGACCCGCTAGCCAGGCCAATCAGCTCCTTTTCAGCATTTTATACTGTATTTTGAATTATCCACACCGTGGATTTTCATGAATGGTCAATTGCCTTCCCATAAGCTTTTAAAGGTTTCACTGTCGCACCGATCTGATTGGCCGGTTTTCTGCCGACCAATGAGAATACGGTTTCAGATTTTGAATTAAGTCTTTCCGGCAATTTGCAATATCAAATTTGTTGATATTGCGCCGTTCTAGAGTTTGGAAAAGTGAGTTTTTTTTTATTATGTTATTTTTACGTGCAGCTCTTTTCAGACAATGTTACCGCTTTATAAAGGTGATTTTTTTCCTATACACATACTCCTCTGCACGGACGAGCGCCGAGACTTCTGTCGCGATCTTCATCAGCATCCTGCATGTTCCGCTCCTGCTTCACTTCGCCTCGTCCGGAGGATTTATGACCAAAAAAAACCTGGTCTGCTTGTCGAGCTGCCGAGCGCCGCGATTATGGCGAGCGGCGATGGTACATGCCTCGTATAAACAGCGCGCTCCGCGTCCCGTCCCGGAACGCCTACACCGCACCCCACCCGCGCCCACTCGCAGCCCACTGCCCTCCCTTCATGCGGACCGCAGCCGAAAGTGCGAATGCAGCGTCCGACAGCGGGAATCGGGCTGGTAGCGCAGTGTACGCCAGAAAAACAGCGTAAAGCCCCATCAATACATGTGGCCCTTAGTTTTGAGATACAGGGAGGACCATGATCGAGACAGCGGACAGACAGACCCTGGTGTTTTGTAGCAGGTGCAGGAGTATGTCCCACGGGAGTAGGGTGTTTAAATGGGTGTCATCAGCGAAGAGATGGTACTGGAAGCCAAACTACTATGGTATAGTCCAATGGGCTGTGAACAATGAAAAGAGGAAGTCCCTTGGAACTGACCCCATGAGAACCCAACATCAAGAGTAAAGGAGAGGAGGAAAGAACCTGCAACATTAGACACAGAAGTAGCGGTCAGCGAGAGGTAGGACGAGAACCAAGCGAGAGCCGGTGTCCCTGGAGGCCAATGGTGCTGGAGCATGCTGAGAGAAGAATGGTGATCAACAGTGTCAAATGCTGCAAGAGAGATCCAAGAGAAGCATCCGCAATGGAGTAGTTCTCCTGAGAATTTGCTGTTAATGTCATTGAAGACTTTAACTATAGCCGTTTCCATGGAGTGGTAGGGTGCGAAACCTGATTGCAGCGGGTCAAGAAGAGAGTTTCAGAGAGAAATCGGATTAGGTCCTAGAGTAGACCAAGCGTTCCATAGTTTGGAGATGAAGGGCAGGTTAGAGACTGGTCGGTAGTTATCAGCACAGGACGGGTCCAGAGAGGGCTTTTTCAGTAAAGGAGTTATAACAAATATATTCACTATACACACATCTTGAAATATTGCCCTGGCTACTAGAGCACATACTAGGCTAATACTTCCTGTGTTTTTGTCAAGCACATTTGTCAACTATTGATTTTTATTATTTTGGGGGGGGGCTGCATAGACTGGGGCAGATTAAGCAGAGTCACCTCATTATCATTAGAGGCAAAGGAGTTACTGACAGCCCTATTGTATATCTGGAGGCCTGGAAAGGTCAGGAAAGTGTCACTGCACCCCCAGATCAGACTCTATACACAGCTCCTCTGCCACTCCCTGGTCTGCGGGAGGCGCTGTATTCCATCAGTTCTTAGAAACTGTAATAATCTTTGACATTTTTCTATTAACTCCCATTCATTTCAGCTGCCATAAATTGCATCCCAGAGAATATTGGTGGACATGTCCTCAGCTTACTAGGACGTCATCCGTCATAGACTTGTAAGTGGGACACCCAGAAGATGGTGAGGACACACATAAACTAGTTGATCGGCTACTACTTTACATGTTCCAACTACTGAGAATTGATTTTGGACCAGGTCCAGGTCCCCACGGTCGTTATCATCTTATAATAATACAGTGTTTTCCTAGGCAGGGCTTTGTTCCATGGAGTGATTATCTTCCGTGCTCCTCCTCTGCTTGCTGTGGGGTTTTCCCTGTTGGTATTGTCAGCTCTAATCTCTTGTTATTTCATGCTCCTGACCCGGCTCACCCCATCCAGGGCTGGAGACAGAAGAGGATGGAGAGCCACCACAGATGGAGAAGCTGTCACCTGCCCCTCTGGATGCGCCCCCTTTGGATAAATAGCAGCTGCGCGGCCTCTTACTATTGCTGATGGTTTCCCTGGGCAGGTGACGCCTGCTGCGGGGGGCTCTGTGCACTGGGGGCTCAGTAATGTGTTTTCTTTACATACATGGAGCTGTGACCACCAGGAACTCGGGTGTTTCCTGCTTCTAAACCTGATGGAGCTGCTTGTTTTTACAATGTTTTTTATATCATGTATGCTCGCTGGCTGCTGGGGGGACATGTGCTGAGCCGGCGTGTTTTCTGGGAAATGATTGCTGCAAGTGGCTCCTGGGGCCCAATGCAGAATATTCAACAGTGACCAACATCTACTATGTACTTTATATAATACTGGGGTCTAGCATAGGAGCGCGGGCGCAACTGATACCTCCGCACCAGAGCCCGGGCGCAACTGATACCTCCGCACCAGAGCCCGGGTGTCAACTGGAACACTCCGCACCCTAGCCCGGGTGCAACAGATACCTCGCCCCAGAGCCCGGGAGCAACTGATACCTCCCACCAGAGCCCGGGTTTTCAAAAAAGATACCCCCGGGACCAGAGCCCGGGTCAACTGATTTCCTCCCCCCCCAGAGCCCGGGTCAACGGGTACCTCCGCCCCCCAGAGCCCGGGGTCAACTGATACCAACCCACCAGAGCCCGGGGGAACTGAACCTTTCCCCCAAAGCCCGGGGGAAATGATACCTCCCAAACCCAAACCCGGGGCAACTAAAACCCCCACACCCAAGCCCGGGGCAAATGATACCCCCACAGACCTTTTCCAACAGATACCCCCACCCAAACCCGGGGGCAACTGAAACCTCCCACCAGAGAGGGAGCAACCCGGGTAAACCCCCCACCAGAGCCCCCGGCAACGAGACCCCCCCACCAGAGCCCGGGGCCAAAAATAACCAATGGGGTTTTTAAGTTCCGCACCGAGCCCGGGTGCAAAATGAAAACCCCCCAACCCAAACCCGGTGCAACTGATACCTCCCACCCGACCCTTTTGCAACGGGTACTCCCAAACCCAAACCCGGGAGCAACTGATACCTTTCCCCACCCAAAACCCGGGGGCAATGAAAACCTTTCCCCCCAAGCCCGGGTGCAACTGAAAACCTCCACACCCGAGCCCGGGGCCAAATTTATACCTTTCCCCCAGACCCGGGGCAACCCGGGAAAACCCCCGCACCAAGCCCGGGGCAAATGATAAACCCTCCCACCAACCCGGGCAACGATACCTCCCACCCGAGCCCGGGTTTCAACTGGAAAACCTCCCACCAGACCTGGGTGCAACTGAATTTCCTCCACCAACCCGGGGGGCAACGATTCCCCCCACACCGAGCCCGGGGGCAAATGAAAACCTCCCAACCAACCCCGGGTTTCAACTGATTTCCTCCACACCAGAAACCCCCGGGGCAACTATACCCCCACCAAGCCCGGGGGGCAACTGATACCTCCACACCAAAACCCGGGGGGCAAAATGGGTTACCTCCCCCCCAAACCCCCGGCTCGGGTGCAACTGATACCCCCCACACCAGAAACCCCCGGGGGCAACTGATACCCCGCCCCAGAGCCCCGGTTCAACTGATTTCCCCCGCACCCAAACCCCGGGGGCAACTGAACCTCCGCACCAGAGCCCGGGTGCAACTGGAAACCTCCGCACCGAGCCCGGGTGCAACGGGAAAACCCCCACACCAGAGCCCCCAGCAACTTTATACTTCCACACCCAAACCCGGGTGCAACTGATTTCCTCCCCACCAAACCCAGGGGCAACGATCCCCCCACCCAAACCCAGGTGCCCAAATGAAAACCCCGCCCCAAAGCAGGGTTCAAATGAAAACCTCCCACCAGAGCACGGGTGCAATGATAAAACCCTCCAAACCCCCCCAGAGCCCGGGGCATAATAAACCCCGGAAACCTCCGCAACCCAGGGAAAGCCCAGGGGGTCAACTGAAACCCCCCCAACCCAGGTGCAACTGAAACCCCCGCACCAACACGGGGGCAACTATACCCCCGCACCAGAGACGGTGCAACTGAATTAAACCCAACCCGGGCCAACCCCCACCAGACCCGGGGGCAACTGATACCTCCCACCAGAGCCGGGGGCAAAACCCCCGAAAACCCGGGGGCAAATATCCCCCCAACCGGCCTTTCCAAACCCCCCCGTCCAGAGCCCGGGGTTCAAAATGATACCTCCCCACCAAAACCCGTTGCAACCCGGGTACCTTCCTCCCCCACCAGAGCCCGGGGGAACGAATAAACCAAGGGGGTTTCCTCCCCCACCAAAAGCCCGGGGGCAACTGATACCTCCCACCAAACCCCTTTTCAAAATGATAAACCCCCCACCAACCCCAGAAGTTCCCCCGGGGGCCAAAACCCGATCCCTTTCCGTTGACCAGAGCCCGGGTGCAAATGAAACCTCCACAAACCCAAACCCGGGCAACTGATACCTCCCCAAACCCAAACCCGGGGGCAACTGATACCTCCCACCAGACCCGGGGGCAACTGATACCTCCCACCAGAGCCCGGGGGAAAATGATACCCCCCACCCCCAAAAACCCGGGGGCAACCCGATACCTCCACACCAACCCCCTGGTGCAACTGAAACCTCCACACCAAGCCCAGGTGCAACTGAAAAAACCTTTCCCAAACCCAAACCCCCGGGGCAACTTATACCTCCACACCCGGCCCCCGGGGGCAACTGAAAACCCCCCAAACCGAGCCCGGGTGCAGCCCGAAACCCCCCCGCACCAGAACCCGGGGGCAACTGGGAACCCTCCGCACCAGAGCCCGGGGGGGGCAACGAAAACCTTCACACCTTTAAACCAGGAACCCCCCCCCCTAATAAGGTTTTTATGTTGTTCCCCTTTTTCACTTTGGATAGTTTAAAAGGGCAGATAGATAAAATTTGGGCCCAAAAGGGTAGATAGAAAAAAGATATGAATAGATAGATGGGTAGAAGATGATAAAAAGAAATTAGGGGTAGATAGATTGATAGATAATAAAAGATAGATATGAGATAGATAATAGATAGATAAAAGAGAATAATTTGAAAATGAAAGAAATGAGATAGATTTGATGATAATATAGATAGAAGATAGAAAAGAAGATAGAAAATAGATAGATAGGAAATTTGATAAATGAAGATAAATAGATTTATAGATTGAAATAATAGATAATAGAAAGATAGAAAATAGAATAGATTTGATAGATAATGATAAAATAAAATTGAAAGAGATAATAGATAAAGAATAGATAGAAAATAGATTGTTTTGAAGATATTTAGGGTAGATAATAATAGATAGATAGATAGATTAGATTTAAAAATGAGATAGATATGAGTGGTAGATAGATAATAGATAATAATATGGGATTTGATAATAATTTTAAAAGATAAAAGATTATAAAATAATAATAGATAATATGAAAAGATTTAAAAAGAGATAATAGATATGAGAAAAAATATTTGAGATAAAAAGTTTTGATAGATTGATTTAAAAGATAGGGTATAATAGATAGATAGATAGATATGAGATAGATAGATAGATAGATATGGGATAGATAGATAGATATGAGATAGATAGATAGATAGATAGATATGATAGAGATAGATAGATATGAGATAAATAGATAGGAGATAGATATGAGAGAAATAGATAGATAGATAGATAGATAGAGATTAGATAGATAGATAGATAGATAGATATATATATAGATAGATATATAGATAGATAGATAGATATATATGAGATAGATATGAGATAGATAGATATGAGATAGATAGATAGATAGATAGATAGATAGATAGATAGATAGATAGATAGATATGAGATAGATAGATATGAGATAGATAGATATATATGAGATAGATATATATGAGATAGATATGAGATAGATAGATATGAGATAGATAGATATATATGAGATAGATATATATGAGATAGATATGAGATAGATGGATAGATAGATAGATATGAGATAGATAATGAGATAGATAGATATGAGATAGATAGATAGATAGATAGATAGATAGATATGAGATAGATAGATAGATAGATATGAGATAGATAGATAGATATGAGATAGATAGATATGATAGTAGATAGATAGATATTGAGATAGATAGATATGATAGGTTGAGATAGATAGATAGATAGATAGATAGATAGATAGATAGATAGATAGATAGATAGATAGATATGATATGGGATAGATATGAGATAGATAGATAAATAGATAGATAGATAGATAGATATGAGATAGATATGATAGATAGATAGATAGATAGATAGATAGATAGATAGATAGATAGATAGATATGAGATAGATAGATAGAAAGATAGATAGATAGATATGAGATAGAAAGATAGATAGATAGATATAAGATAGATAGGTAGATAGATAGATAGATAGATAGATATGAGATAGATAGATAGATAGATAGATATAAAGATAGATAGATATATAGATATGAGATAGATAGATATATAGATAGATAGATAGATATGAGATAGATAGATAGATAGATATGAGATAGATAGATATGAGATAGATAGATAGATAGATAGATAGATATGGGATAGATAGATATGAGATAGATAGATAGATAGATAGATATGAGATAGATAGATATGAGATAGATAGTAGATGATAGATAGATAGATAGATAGGAGATAGATAGATATGAGATAGATAGTAGATAATAGATAGATACAGTATAAGATAGATAAATGGATAGATAGGAGATAGATAGATATGAGATAGATAGATATAAGATAGATAGGAGATAGATAGATATGAGATAGATATAGATAGATTAGATAGATAGATAGATAGATAGATAGATAGATAGATAGATAGATATGAATAGATAGATAAATAGATATGAGATAGATAGATATGGATAGATAGATAGATTGATATAAATAGATAGATAGAAAAAGATAGTTTAATATGAATAGATAGATAAAATGATAGATAGATAGATAGATATGAGATAGATAGATAGATAGATAGATAGATAGATAGATGAGACGTCGATATTAGGTAGATGGACAGAAAATATGAAATAGATATGAGATAGATAGACAGATAGATGATACATTGATATGAGTTAAATGGGCAGATAGATATGAGATGGATATATATGATATACAGTATCTCATAAAAGTAAGTACACCCCTCATAGTTTTGTAAACATTGTATTATATCTTTTCATGGGACAACACTGAAGATCTGAAACTGATACAATGTAAAGTAGTCAGTGCTGTGTTCACACGGCAATGACTGGGACGTATTTCAGCCCGTAATTCGTGCCGTACTGCGCTCAAATACGGGCGAAATCCATCCCAGTCATTACGGTAATCCACAGTTCTCATAGTGATATGCGCCGCTAGTAATGATTGTCTATGGGGCTGGCGGGCTGCAGGCCCCCCCGCCCCCCTCCGGAGCACACGGCGTAATTGCAGGCGGAATACGTCCCACAATTACGCCGTGAATAAGCAGTGTGAACCCTGCCAAACAGTGTAAAGTTGATGTGTCCTTAAAATAACTCAACACAGACATCAATGTGTAAACCGCTGGAAACAAAAGTGAGTACACCCCTAAGTGACAACAAAAGTGAGTACACCCCTAAGTGGCAACAAAAGTGAGTGCACCCCTAAGTGGAAATGGACAAATTGTGCCCAAAGTGTCATGTGACTCAGTGTTACAAGGTCTCAGGTGTGAATGGGGAGCAGTAGTGTTATATTTGGTGTTATCGCTCTCACACTCTCTCATACTGGTCATTGGAAGTTCAGCATGGCTCCTCATGGCAAAGACCTGTCTGAGGATCTAAAAAAAGAATTGTTGCTCTACATAAAGATGGCCGAGGCTATAAGAAGATGCTAACACCCTGACACTGAGCTGCAGCACGGGGGCCAAGACCATGCAGAGATTTAACAAGACAGGTTCCACTCAGAACAGGCCTCACCTTGGTCGACCAAAGAAGCTGAGTGCACGTGCTCAGCATCATATCCAAAGATAGATTTGAGTGCTACCAGCATTGCTGCAGAGGTTACAGCGGTTGGAGGTCAGCCTGTCAGTGCTCAGACTATATGCCACACACTGCATAAAATTGGTCTGCATGGCTGTTGTCCCAAAAGGAAGACTCATCTAAAGATGATGCACATGAAAGCCCACAAAACTTTTGCTGAAGACAAGCAGACTAAGGACATGGATTACTGGAACCAGGTCCTGTGGTCTGATGAGACCAAGATAAACTTATTTGGTTCAGATGGTGTCAAATGTGTTAGCGCCAACCAGGTGAGGAGCACAAAGCAAGTGTGTCTTGCCTACAGTCAAGCATGATGGTGGAGTGTCATGGTTTGAGGCTGAATGAGTGCTCCTGGCTGTGGGGAGCTACAGTTCATTGAGGGAACCATGAATGCCAACATGTACTGTGACATACTGAAGCAGAGCATGATCCCCTCCCTTCTGGGCCGCAGGGCAGTATCCAACATGATAATGACCCCAAACACCTCCAAGACGACCACTGCCTCGCTAAAGAAAATGAGGGTAAAGGTGCTGGACTGGCCAAGCATGTCTCCAGACCTAAACCCTATGGAGCATCTGTGGGGCCTCCTCAGGCAGAAGTTGGAGGAGCGCAAGGTCTCTAACATCCACCAGCTCCGTGATGTCCTCATGGAGGAGGGAAGAGGAATCCAGTGGCTGCAACCTGTGAAGCTCTAGTGACCTCCATGCCCAAGAGAGATAAGGCAGTGCTGGAAAATAATGGTGGCCACACAGAATACTGACACTGGAGCACAATTTGTCCATTGTCACTTAGGGGTGTCCTCACTTTTGTTGTCACTTAGGGGTGTACTCACTTTTGTTGCCAGCGGTTTAGACATTGATGTCTGTGTTGAGTTATTTTGAGGACACCAAATTTTCACTGTTATACAAGCTGTGCACTGACTACTTTACATTGTATAAAAGGGTCAGATCTTCAGTGTTGTCTCATGAAAAGATATAATACAATATTTACAAAAATGTTAGGGGTGTACTTACTTTTGTGAGGTACTGTAGATATGAAATATAGATAGATAGACATGAGATAGATAGATAGATAGAGAGATAGATAGATAGAGATAGATAGATAGAGATAGATGTAGATAGATATGAGCTATAGATAGATATAGATAGATAGATAGATAGATATGAGATAGATAGATAGATATGAGATAGAGAGATAGATAGATAGATAGATAGATAGGATAGATAGATAGATAGATAGATAGATAGATATGAGATAGATAGATATAGATAGATAGATGGATAGAGATAGATAGATAGATATAGATATGAGATAGATATGAGATAGATAGATATAAAATAGATAGATAGATAGATATGATAGATATGAGATAGATAGATAAGATAGATAGATAGATAGAGATAGATAGATATAGATAATAGATAGATAGATATGATGATGATAGATAGATAGATAGATAGATATTAGATAGATAGATATATAGGTAGATAGATAGATGAGCTAGATAGATAGATAGATATGAGATAGATAGATAGATAGATATGAGATAGATAGATAGATAGATATGAGATAGATAGATAGATAGATAGATATGAGATAGATAGATAGATATGAGATAGATACAGGGGCGTCGCTAGGCTGTTTTATTTGGGGCTCGGGCCCCGAATAAAACCTCCTGTGCCCCCGAACCTCCCGGGCTCCAGGCCCTCTGCCTGGCCTGGAGCACCGACTGGCCCTTCAGCTGCATGTGCGTCCGCTGGACGCACACACAGCTGAGGGCTTCTGCGGAGCAGAGAGCGAGCGCTCCCTGCCCCGCAGACAGTGTCGGACCCGCAGGTCCGACACAGCGGAGCCTGCCGGGTCCTCACTAGCGCTGAGGACCCTCCGCGGCCCCGTGCGCCTCAGCCGGCAGCGTCGCGATGATGTGATGTCATCGCGACGCTGCCTTTCCTCGGGCGCACAGCGCGTCATAGGCCGTGCGCCCGAGGAGCTGCCGGAGGAGCGCGCGGCTGAAGAGACGGAGCGCGCTCGCCGTGGGAGTTAAGGTGAGTATGAATGTGTTTTTATTATGTTAACGCGTGTAACCTGCCTTCAGTTGCCCCCTGATATACTGCCTGTGCCCCTATAATGCCTGCCTGCTCGTGGCCCCCATACCCGCCTGCCTGTGGCCCCATATCCCTGCCTGTGGCCCCCATATACTGCCTGTGGCCCCCATATACTGCCTGTGCCCCTATATGCCTGCCTGTGGCCCCCATATACTGCCTGTGGCCCCCATATCCCTGCCTGTGGCCCCCATATCCCTGCCTGTGGCCCCCATATACTGCCTGTGGCCTCCATATCCCTGCCTGTGCACCTATATGCCTGCCTGTGGCCCCCATATACTGCCCGTGGCCCCATATCCCTGCCTGTGGCCCCCATATCCCTGCCTGTGGCCCCCATATCCCTGCCTGTGCCCCCATAAGCTGCCTGTGCCCCTATAATCCCTGCCTGTGGCCCCCATATACTGCCTGTGGCCCCCATATCCCTGCCTGTGGCCCCCATATACTGCTGTGGCCTCCATATCCCTGCCTGTGCCCCAATAATGCCTGCCTGTGGCCCCCATATACTGCCCGTGGCCCCCATATCCCTGTCTGTGCCCCTATAATGCCTGCCTGTGGCCCCCATATGCTGCCTGTGGCCCCCATATCCCTCTCTGTGGCCCCCATATGCTGCCTGTGCCCCTATGCCATGCCTGTGCCCTATCCCTGCCTGTGGCCCCCATATCCCTGCCTGTGGCCCACATATTCTGCCTGTGGCCCCCATATCCCTGCCTGTGGCCCCCATATCCCTGCCTGTGGCCCCCATATCCCTGCCTGTGGCTCCCATATGCTGCCTGTGGCCCCCATATCCCTGCCTGTGGCCCCCATATGCCTGCCTGTGGCCCCCATATGCCTGCCTGTGGCCCCCATACGCCTGCCTGTGGCCACCATATGCTGCCTGTGCACCTATATACCTGCCTGTGGCCCCCATATACTGCCTGTGTCCCTATATACCTGCCTGTGGCCCCCATATACTGCCTGTGTCCCTATATACCTGCCTGTGGCCCCCATATACTGCCTGTGTCCCTATATACCTGCCTGTGGCCCCCATATACTGCCTCAGTGACCCTATATTCTGCCTCAGTGCCCCTATATACCTTCTTGTGGCCCCTATATACTGCCTCAGTGCCCCCATATACTGCCTGTGGCCCCATATACTGCCTCAGTGCCCCTATATACTTGCCTGTGGCCCCATATACTGCCTGTGCCCCCCTATATACTGCCTTTGGCCCCTATATACCTGCCTGTGGCCCCTATATACCTGCCTGTGGCCCTATATATCTGCCTGTGGCCCCATATATCTGCCTGTGGCCCCATATACTGCTTCAGTGCCCCTATATACCTAACTGAGGGGACTGCTATACCTATAATTAAGGAGTTGCTGGAAATGGGAGGATTCTAAGATATTTGTGTCCAAATCCTCAGGGACGAGTATTGGCCGGGAGCAATCAGCATGAAGGTGTGAACCGGATGGAGAAGAAAAGGGAAAGTGAACGACGCTGATCAGAAAAGACGTCTCCGGTGAGTCACTAAATGTAACTGCAGTGTAATCACTTATATGTCTGCAGAGTCTACATACAGCTAGTAACTACCACTATCTGGTCACTGTATGGCGTATATGTAATCAGAGCCTGTGTACAGCTGATAGTCACATGTGGGGGTCGCGTTCGGTCAGGGTCTGGCAGGATTATTTGATCCTTAAGTAGTAATAGTTTGGGGTCTTGGTTTTGTAGGAGCGTTTTAGTAACAACTCCACTTTGTCATTGTAAGATTGTTTGTGCTCCATGTATCGGTGTATGTTTTGGTGACTGTTTAGGGTATTGACATATGAAGTAGGAATTCATGAAAAGTAAATTTGTCTTGGTGATTTTACTGGTACGTGGATTGCTGAGAGATGGACGGATCTGTGGGATGTGCAGAAAATATAGTGACAGAACAAAGGTTTTTCTCTGGAAAAAACATCCGCAGTTTACACAATGATGGAAAAATGCGTGTAACCCCCTACCCAGAAATACACAAAGGCCCGAGCCCCGGATGTTTTAGGACCTAGAACGCTGGATAGATAGATAGATAGATAGATAGATAGATAGATAGATAGATATGGGATAGATATGAGATAGATAGATAGATATAGATAGATATGTAGATAGATAGATAGATAGATAGATAGATAGATAGATATGAGATAGATAGATAGATAGATAGATAGAGATGAGATAGATAGATAGATAGATATGAGATAGATAGATAGATATATAGATAGGAGATAGATAGATAGAAGATCTATAGACAGATTGATGACTTGGTTACACTCTAGAGCCCTCCACATTTGGGTGAGGTGTCTGTATTTCCATCATCAGGCGCTGGGGTCAGGTTACTGTTATGACTGCCCCCTGTGCTGCTTCTGAGGATGGATTTATAATTTTGCTCACAAGTCTCGGTGCCTCATGACAGGATGGTGATGATCAAGACCTGGACACAATGGACAGAAGTTTAGAATTGATGAAGATTCCACACATGACCTCGGATTTCACAGGGAAATATAAACCACGGCCAGATCTGTGTGTGTAGGGGTGGGGAGGGTCACATTCTGCAACACTGTACTATATATCCATATCTATATACCTATATCTACAAAAGTAAGGATATTTTACATTGGTTGACAATGTGTTTGTCCCGCCCCAGTAAATTAGACAATAATAGATAGAGATAGATATATGATTATGAGATGAGAGATAGACTATGAAAGGTAGAAGAAGGGAAAATGATAAATTGAGATAGATAGGATAGATATGAGATAGAGATAGATAGATAGATAGATAGAAGAATGAGAAGATAGATAATAGATGATAGATAGAATAGATAGATAATTAGTAAGATAGTATGAATAGATAATAGTTAAGATGATAGATAGATAGATAGTAGATAGATAAATAGATAATGGATAATATGAGATAATAGATAGATAAAATAGATAATAGATAGATAGATGGAGAAGATAGATATGAGATAGATAAGTAGATAGATAAGAGATAGATAGATAGATATGAGATAGATGGAGAGATAGATAGATATGAGATAGATAAGTAGATAGATAGATATGAGATAGATAGATAAGAGATAGATAGATGCCTACTTAATGACCTTATCACGGCCCTTTCATGGTATCTTTCCTGCTTTTTTCTCCTCTCCTGCTTATTAGGTCAGCAGGAGTCTCTGTGTTATGTCTGTCTTGTTGTCTGTGTTTGTTTGGAGTGGTTGCATGGCAAAGGTTGAGCTACAGTAACTGTAGGCCATCCAACCTACCCCTCCATTCTGCTGCTGTGGGTTGTAAAGCTCACACTCCACCCTGCAACTTACGTAAGTGCTGTCCAGACCTCTTATTCTGAAAGACATAACTTGATCCCAATACACAATCCTGGTCCCAGCAATGATCACAACCTCTGCACCCCTCAGAGTAACAACTCAAGCTGAGCTGTCTCCCTATATATTATAGATAGATTATACATGATTAGATATGGTAATATATGAAGCCATTGGATGGAGAGCTCAGGGACCGTGCTCCCTCCAGGGTTGGCGATGCTCAGCTGACCCTTCTGTGTTTTCGTGCATTTATCTGCAGTAGGGTTCATCTCCTTGGACCCACCTTCAGGTATAGTCCATGTTTGCCTCTGTCTAGACTGCCCCTCACTTATCTATCCTCTCTTTATCATCTCCTTCATCCTCCTCCCAATGAATGCCTGGAATGCCCGAGCAGACATTCCCTGCAGAGACCTGTGTCAGGCTGAAGGTCATAGGAAGAGCAAGTATCTGGAGATAGATGTTCACAGCAAACCAAGGACGGAATCTATACAAGGTTCAATAATCACCCCCACATTGTGCTCCTTAGATTAGGGAAGGTACAAGGGACATTTGCCCAAGGGTCTTCACTCCCCTAAGGCTCAATCAGCCTCTATCCCCTTTCCCTCCCTGCCCAGAAAGACTCTTCCGATTAACCCTGCTGGCATTTTCTAGTTCTGCCCCCGAGAGCCTTAAAATGTATGGGTAGAAAATATCTTGTTATTATTGAATACAATGTATCACAGTATACGGTAAGCTCCTCAGCTCCCCCTAGTGGTGACTGCATGGAGACAGATCTTTATTATTGGACCACTTTACTAAGAAATTAATTAAATCTATCTCATATCTATCTATCTCATATCCATCTATCTATCTCATATCTATCTATCTATCTATCTATCTATCTATCTCATATCTATGTATGTATGTATGTATGTATCTATCTATCTAATATCTGTCTCATGTATATCTCATATCCTTCTACCTCTCTAGTATGGCTATCTATCTATCTATTTGTATATCTATCTATCTGTCTGTCTGTCTATCTAATATCTATCTATCTATCTATCTGTATATCTATCTATCTTATATCTATCTCATATCTATCTATATGTCTGTCTATCTATCTGTCTGTCTATCTAATATCTATCTCATATCTATCCATCTTTCAATCTAGCTAATATCTATGGTCATCTTTTTCTGCATGGTGCAGGGGGTGGAGGTTCTACAGACTTATTAGGTTATTGCTGATAATATTTACACTTCTCACACTAGAGCAGACCAGAAAGAAGGACCATCAAGTAATCTTCTCACCACTGTGCTATCAGAGCTCACAGAAGGGGAGTCAGAGAGCGTAATGTACATCGGGGAGCTTTAAAATATAAAAACGACCCAATTAAAAGAATAAAAAAAAATCCATACAATAGTCACATTTTGCTTGTGAATATGTGAAAAAAAAATTGTAGTGTCCCTTTAAAACCGCACACATAGGATTGTGGCTTAGAGCGTTCTCTGATGTTAGATGGAACATTCAGCTACAGATCTGAGTCCTATACGATCTATCAGTGAGACTAAAAACTCATACGTGTAATGGCTGGAGTGATGGATCCGCTGGACCACTGCAGGCGATGGTGTATGCCGCACCAGGGAGTGGAGACTAAGGGGCAGCTGGTTCTCACCAGAGCCCGCCAAAAAGCGGGTTGGACTTGCTGCGGCACGTGAACCCCCAGGTCACTATCTCTGGCACGACTTGCTTGCAGTGGTGGCGGAGGTGAGGCGAGGTACAGAATCGTAAAGCAGGCTCGTGGTCAGGGACAGGTGAAATGGATGGAACCTCAAAGGGGCTCTACATCCTAGTGGGGTCTCCAAATTATCCTAGGGTATAAAGGTGCGGCACCGAGAAAGAGATCACACCCAAACACTCTAGCTTGTCTGAATACACTTTCTGTCTTTATTCTCAATATGGCAGGTTTTTATACTCTTTTTTGTTAGTAAGATAAGAAAGCATCACATGGGCAGAGCTGTTAGTCTGTGATTGGTTACATCCTTATTTAGGATATACTCCCTTTAGCTCAGGAATGTCCGAACCTTGGGTGTAGTCCTGTAAGGAGACGCCATCTTGGATTATACAATAATTATCTCTGTTACCATAATGTGTAGCCATTTTAGAAACGCATTAGAGATAAGATATACAGGCAACTTTTACGTGCCGTGTGCAAAGGCATATGTGGTGTTATACTAACTAATACATTAAAATGGAGACACAAAGGATCACACATATAACACTATCCCCATCCACAACACAGGCAGGAAGGTCAGGACAGGTGGCAAAGATTCGTGGTTGGAGGAACGGAGGCAAGAGGTCCATGATATGGCAACAGAACTCTCATGAACGCTTTACTCTGTTGGCACGAGGCACTATAGATTCGCCGGGGGAAGTGGCAGAAGCGTCCCAGATATATAGGGTCAGCGCCCTGCACGCTACCCCTTTCAATCTTAGAGAGCCCTAGGAAGTAGGGACGCATGCAGCGGCCGACAGTAGTGGGTGGAGGAGCCAAGTGAGTAGCTGCTGTTAGTACGAGTCGCCCCACAGCCTGACACACGGACCGCGGCGCCACTCTCCCCCGGCAGCATACGGGTAGAAGGGGTATGAGTACACCCGTGGCCCATCATGTTGGCGGCAGGGCGGCTCGTAACAATACGATTTTTACATCCTTTAGCAGATGTTGTTTTCAGTGGGTGCAGGGCTTCTGAGCAGTTACAGGCAATATAGGGGGAAAGTCTTATAACACAGTATATCAGTATATACTTCCTCCACAGACATGTCTGCCCCTCACCTCCTGTCTCTTTCCCCCTCCTTGTAGATTGTAAGCCCTCGCGGGTAGGGTCCTCTCTCCCTCTGTCGTGCCAATTGTCATTATCCCTTATCACTGTACTCGTTTGACTTATGTAATGTATGTAACCCCCTCGATTGTACAGCGCCCTGGAATCAATGGCGCTTTAAAATAAATAATAATAATAATAATAATAATATCATCTTTGCAGACCCAGAGGTAGATACACTTCAGCTTTATTTGACCTACAGTGTACAAGTTAGGTAAGAATTTGTCTGGTTGCTACAAGAACCAGTCAGCAACCCGTTGACAGATAAACCTCTCCAGCTTGGCTGAGCATCCACAGTGCACTGCATTCTGGGAGGAGGATATATTTTTCTGTATGAAATTACCGTATGGCGCCCTGGGTGAAGCCTGGATTGTTCTTGCACTCTAGAAATACAGAACATACGTGGGGATGTAATTTTAGATTCCTGCAGGATTTCGGATGTCGCTCTAAATAATCAGGAGAGCCGTGTTTCAGGTCAGATTACTGTACTAACACCTCAAGGGAAAGCCTCCTGGGTTTTGACTTTTTGAAGATTAAGGATATTTTGAGTGCAGAAGATAAAGCCTTCCAGAATCTCAGCTCAGGAGAGATCTGGGAGATGGGAGGCAGCGATAAGAGAGTGCAAGGGCAGTGAGTCATGGGCCGGCCAGGCAGATAAGAGACGGGTGTGGGAGGCCCCAGCATCTTAGAGGGATTTCAAACAAAACCCCGAGCTGAATAATGGAAAAACTAAATCCTGACAGAGGAAATATATCTATTCCATGGATAATTGGGAAATCTACATGCAGCCCCAGGGTAGGGTCGCAAGGCTGCCCCCTCTGATTAGGAAAAGCTTATTTCCTATGACATTGAAATGTATAGATTTCCCAAAAAGAAGAGTATTATCCCATCAGCAGTATGGGGGGTTGTCCTCCAAGCAGAGGGGTAGAACAAAGGGAAGGCAAGTAGATTTCCTTGTACCCAGATACTAGGGCCCCATTGGATTGTGAGCCCCAAAACAGGCTTGGACTGGCCCTCAGGGGAATAAGGGACACCCCTGGTGGGCCTCTGAACATGGTAGACCTGGAGTTGTTTTTTAACTACAGATACATACTCAGAAGAGGCAAAAAAGCAGAGAAAGAGAGGCAAAAATTAAGAAGCAGAGTATAGGAGGCATGTAGAGTCATTTACAGAAGCTGCAGGGTGGGCACCTAAAATAAACTCCACCGGTGGGTCCAGAAACAGCTCAACTGGTGGGCCCCCAGAACCAACTCCACCTGTGGGCCCTTGGCACCCCTGTCCGACACTGCCTCAAAGTAAGATAGATAAGGCTTGGTTCACATTGTGTTTGGGACCTCTGTTACCAGTATCTTTCGGGATATCTGAAAAAGGTGGCGCCGTGGAAGTGTAGCCACTTTTAGAGTAAGTTTACTCTGTTCTCCAAACATAAGAGCTTTCAGTGCTGGACAAAACAGTGCAGTCGGCCCTCACAGGATCCATTGTGACTACATCATCCAAGGTCCAACATACAAGATCCTATACTGAAAGTGAGGAAGAGTAATTTGGAGCTATACTAAGCGTCCTCTAGAGGTGTGCAAGTCCTCTTCTCTACCTCTGTGTGCTTCCTATTGCCTGCAAAGCCATTCTAGAGAACAACATATCTCCCATACACTGCAACTGATAGATAAGGCTTTACTCTGCTTTCTTCATGTTATCCCCCTCTTACTAATTACATCCTGATACTGTCAACTCCCCCTCTACATATCATAGGGGGATATAGGAACTTTTCTTCATGTTATAACCCTCTTACCAATCACAGTCTTTGCCTTTGAATCTGCTCACCCTTCCCTTTTTGAGTATTGTAGGTAGGAGCATGGTGGGGCAGATCAGAACATGGAGAGGGGGAGAGAGCATCCAAAGATGGCAGCTCACAGAGACTGTACTGTAGATAAAGTGGAAAGAACACAGTAAGCAATTTACAAGGGGAAAGAAATCACTCAGGCTGTGTACAATTATAGAGGGACAGCAGAGCACCCACTGCAAACTCTAGACTTCTGACCACACAGAGCTTATCTCCACAATGTCACCCTGGGAGGACATCCTCATATGGCGGAATCTGAAACTTGGATCAGCTGCAAACCTCGTATGAGGGGTCTGAAAATAAGTAAAGAAATAAAGATTGTAGAAACTGAGTGCAACTTTTACTATAGTAACCAAGAAATGTAACAATCATTTTCCATGTCAAAGGTGATCATAGTCTGTCAACCATCTGTTGCGTCTAAGTCCCTTGCATGATGTCCCCCACCTCCATCTTGCTCCTGCTTTTCTGTTATCGACCAGAATAGATAACCCTACTGCTGAGCGTTGGACTGCAGTACTTGGGGTCCAAGTTGATATTTATGACCCACAAGTGGAGTGGATTCTTTGGGCCCATCAGTGGAGCTGATTCTTGAGGCCCACCAGTGGAGATGATTCTTGGGTTCAAACCAGTGGAGTTGATTCTTGAGGCCCACCAGTGGAGTTGATTCTTGGGGCCCACCACTGGAGTTGATTCTTGGGCTCATCAGTGGAGTTGATTCTTGGGGCTCACCAGTGGAGTTGATTATTGGGGCCCATCAGTGGAGTTGATTCCTAGGGCCACCAGTGGAATTGATTCTTGAGGCCCACCAGTGAAGTTGGTTCTTGAGGCCCACCAGTGGAGTTGATTCTTGAGACCCACCAGTGGAGTTGATTCTTGTGGCCCACCAGTGGACTTGATTCCAGGGGCCCACCAATGGAGTTGATTCTTGGGGCCCACAAGTGAAGTTGATTCTTGGGGCCTAGAAGTAGAGTTGATTCTTGGTGCCCACCAGTGGAGATGTTTATTGGGGCTCACCAGTGGAGTTGGTTCTAGGGGCCCACCAGTGGAGTTGACTGTTTGGCCCTCCAGTGGAGTGGATTCTTAAGGTACACAAGTGGAATTGATTCTTGGGGCCCACCAGTGGACTTGATTCCTCGGACCCACCAGTGGAGATGATTGTTAAGGCCCACGACTGGAGTTGATTCTTGGGACCACCAGAGGAGTTGATTATTGGGGCTCACTAGTTGAAATAATTAATGGGGTCCACCAGTGGAGTTAATTCCTGGTGCCCACCAGTGAAGATGATTCTTGGGACCCACCAGTAGAGATAATTCTTGGGGTCCACCAGTGGAGTTGATTCTTGGGGCCCACCAGTGGAGATGATTGTTAAGGCCCACCAGTGGAGATGATTCTTGGGTTCAAACCAGTGGAGTTGATTCTTGGGGCTCACCAGTGGAGTTGATTCTTGGGACCCACCAGTGGAGTTGATTCTTGGGGCTCATCAGTGGAGTTGATTCTTGAGGTCACCAGTGGAGTTGGTTTTTGGGGCCCACCAGTGGAGGTGATTCTTGAGGCCCACCAGTGGAGTTGATTCTTGGGCCCACCAGTGGACTTGATTCCAGGGGCCCACCAATGGAGTTGATTCTTGGGGCCCACAAGTGAAGTTGATTCTTGGGGCCTAGAAGTAGAGTTGATTCTTGGTGCCCACCAGTGGAGATGTTTATTGGGGCCCACCAGTGGAGTTGATTCTAGGGGCCCACCAGTGGAGTTGACTGTTTGGCCCTCCAGTGGAGTGGATTCTTAAGGTGCACAAGTGGAATTGATTCTTGGGGCCCACCAGTGGACTTGATTCCTCGGACCCACCAGTGGAGTTGATACTTACGGCCCACCAGTGGGGTAGTTTGTTGGGGCCCACCAGTGGAGATGATTGTTAAGGCCCACGACTGGAGTTGATTCTTGGGCCCACCAGAGGAGTTGATTCTTGGAACCCACCAGTAGAGATAATTCTTGGCGTCCACCAGTGAAGTTGACTCTTGTTTTCTGCCTCTCTTTCTCCCTGAAAATGCCCAGAGGCCCATTATGTCCAGGAGCCCACCTGGGTTTTTCTCTGCTCCCCTATGGGCCAGTCCGAGCCTGCAAATGCTTAAAGCCTTTGGCCTGCTGCATGTTGTTGATGTGCTGCCACTTTCTTCAGGGACAATAGCCTCAGGTTAAACCCAAGGCTCTTTGGGGTGTATACTACCTCTACCCCACTATTTCTGATTATCATTGCATTCCCCTGTAGATCAAGATTACGAAGCTGCTAAGCTCAGTGCAGGTTTCCTATGGGTTGGATAATGTATGTGGCAGCTATTGTAATGTATTACATTGTGCATTCATATGGATTAGTTTGTGACTTTTCCTGTTTGTTGCCTTTAGACCCAGAAGCCATATGATAAAAGCCGGTCGTACAAGCTGTCAGGGGTATAGGGTTGCTATAGTTAGCCACACACAGCTGTAATAGCAGGCACACGCTGTCACTGGAGATGGCCACCTCGGGGAATGTTGTGTTGATGAGTCTTCTTGGGTGGCAACTGTCAGGAGACAATGTCCTTCTGGAACTCAACACCCCCTTGAAATTTGCTAAACCTCATAAGACTCTGCAGTAAGATTGTGTCCCCCCTACTGATACACCGTACCCCGCCAGATGGCACATTGCTGAAATATTTGACCCCTTCCTGATGCAGTGGTTTTTGGTGATGGCATTTTCATTCTTTTCATCTCGACTTTCCAAGAGTCAAAACTTTTTTAGACTCTTTTTAGCCGTATGAGGGCTTTTTTTTTTTTGCTAGTATTTTTTACTGGTACTGTAACTAGGCAGAAGTGGGCCCTCTGTGCCAAACATGAGTTTGGTGTAGGGCCTCGCTGGGGAGTCTAAGGCTTGGACTCTGCTGCAGTCAACCCCCAGGTTGTTACCCCTTACGAGGTCACTTGCAGTGGCATCTGACATGTGGCTGAGGTACAGCAGGATAAAGGAAAGGAGTAGTTGGGTTATGAGCAGCAGGCCAGGGGCGGGTGGTGTACTCTACAAGTTAGAGTCATGGGCAAGAGGTCAGGACAGTCGTAAATGGGAAAAACTTAGCCAAAGCTCAGAGACGGAAAAACGTACACAAAAAACAATTGCAAACCACTATAGCACACTAACAATCTGGAAAAGGGCTGGGGTACAGAGCTCCTACAGATACCTATGGGTGACAGATGATTGGGCAGGGGAAAGTGGGCTGCGCTCACTGCCCCTTTAAATCAGCGAGTGCGTACGTGGCCCCTGAGATTAGCGGCAGGGGAGGGGAGGACGGTGCATGGGAAGGGATGCGAGTGTGCCCTTGGCCTGGCATGTGGGCCGCTGCATGTGGAGATACCGGCAGTACAGCGGGCGAGACAGGTACAATATATAATGTATTGCAAAGGTCCCCCCCCCCCACCAAAAAGAAAACATTTCATACATGTTTTACTATATTATAAAAAAAAAATTTTTTTTTGTATTTCCTTTGCATCACCATGTTCTTCTAACCATAACCACTTAATTTTTCTGACCTGCTTGGGGCTTGTTTATTGCGGGGCGAGCTGTAGTTTTTATTAGTACAATTTAGGAGAACAGACATCTTTTTGATAATTTTTGGGAAGGCAAATGGTATTTTTTTATAGCGTTATGGTTTACTTTTCAGTCTACTCAATGTGATGCATTAATGGATCAGACTTTTACAGAAAAAGTGATGCCATGTATATGTGTTTTTTATTGCTTATTTTTTCCTTATTGTAAATGGGGAGGGGGTGTTTTTAATGTTTTAAATTTTTTATTTAATTTTGTTACTCCTCCTTGGATACTGGACCAATCGGGTACACTACACTACAGTAGTATTGAATTACAGCATAGTCCTCTACTATTTTACCCTACCAGAGGCAGGGGGCCTTTCTTAAAGGGGTTGTCTCACTGCAGGGATTGCTGCTTTTTATATTAAAGATCTTGCAAAAACAAGTCACTTTGCAATATGTGTCCATTAACAGTATCCTACCTATTCTGAGATATCCCCTCTTGTATGGGCTGCATCAGCTCCTCAGGTCACTATAGCTACAGACCTGTTTGATCTCTCCTGATAGGCTGCCAGCACTGGTTGCTACAGACCTAGCTTCTACTGCAGCCTAGTAGAAGCCAGTAAACACGCCCCTGAATTCAAAGTGAAACCAAGAAAACAGGACTGAGGTTTTGCTTCCCTTCAGAGTTGGAGCAGTTCTTATCTCCAGCTTGTGTACACAAGCTTCCCTAGGTTACCGACCACATCTCTCTGCTCTACCCATGGCCGGGATGGTGACGTCACTCCCTGCTGTGTCTTATCAGCCTCTTATCAGCCACTTTGGGAGATGGGAACGGGCACCGGGATCGGAGTTATCTCCAGTCCTGGCTGCTGAAGGCAAAAGTGATTAACAACCACCACCCGCTGTGTATGTAGTTAGTCTCAGCAGCTTAGTCTCACCTCTGCGCCCCCTTCCTGACAGGTGCTAGGTAGTCACCTAAATCTGCCCACCTGTTGTCCTGGCCCAGAATGAGTAAAAGGGACAGGTCAAGGGACAGGATATACTGCTATATGGGAGAATTATTAGTTTAAAAAAAACACTGCAATTTTTGGGGCATATTCACAGCTCAATGGCTAGACTAGACTGAACCCAGTAGCAGGCAGCTCTAGCCTATATGCTACCTGGGAAAAATTAATAGGTGCAACTAATTTCTGAGCAGCAGCTTACACACCCCACCACTAGGGGAACAATTAGATGATAAAAAACTGCACATTAGCTTAATACCTGTTCACACCAGCCTACAGAAAAGCCACAGTATAATGCATGGGGAGATTGCACAAATGCAAAAATACCAATAAAACAATCACTAATACAACCTCAGTGCATGAGGGGGGTGGTTGGTGGTACTACAACTGCATACAAATAAGGCGATACAGCAGGGTGCCATAAATACAGGTATGTATTAGTGACACCCATACTATTAGATTAGGCGGGCTGCCCAGCACTTTCTGTGTGTCCAACAAAATATAGACACCCTCCGCTCCCCAGCACTGTTGGGCAGATAAAAAATATATGACATACTGGAAAAAAAATTTTTTATTTTTTTTCAATTTGAGGCATTAGTTGGTACAGGGGCCTCAATACTCAAGCTCGCAACCGGCTTCAACAGAAAGTGCTGGGCAGAATTATTAGTTTACACCAAAAATTGTCAGTTGACCCCAAAGTTTCACTCGGAACCAGGTGCTGCTTCTAAACATGTTTGAGTTGGGGGTTCACTTTCAAAGGGAACAGCTGCAGTGTCGGTGCCAAGGGCGGCCTGAGCTGGCGCGAAATCCACTTCATAAACAGACTCCCACTTGTTCGGATTATATATATCAGAGTTAAAAAATATCATTTTATCCTGCACAAAAATTTTGCAGAAGCGTCTCCGTCCCGGCACCAGGCGCCTCATCCGTGTTTAGCAGCCATGGACAAGTGCCCTGTGTCCTGTTCACCTGCTCTTCCTGCGGGAGGAAGGATGTGGGTTGATCTTGAAAGGAAACGCAGAAGATAGGTTTTAGATTTTGCTTCAAAAATAAAAAAAAGGAAAAAGCAAACTCAGAAGAGCGGCGCGGTGGGGAATACTGCCGGCCTTGTTTTCCCGGCTGCTCCAGAGCCGCCAGCTGCTTCGTGTTACTCCCAGCACGATAAGCAATGTGACAGTTGTGGCCCTTCACATGCATTGATTTGTTTACCTTGATTGTGTTCTCAGTAGAGCGCGCTGATATGGGCCTGGCGAGCTTCCTGAGAGAGCGGACCCATGATACACTAAACACATTGTGGCTGACCAGAGACTCTGCTCCCAGAGAGGTTATTGGCTCGGTGTGAGATGTGGCGCCTGTAGGAACATCTTCTCTGCACAAGTGCATTGATTGCTGTTCGGAGCAGACGGGGGAGTCGGGTACTTGTCGAGTTTACATAAGGAAATGACATATATTGTCCATCAGGACACACTGTGGTCGCAGGATAAAACTTCCCCTTCTTGGTGTTGGACTTAGAAGAACCACGGGTACCATGCAGCCTGGTGTTGTCTTGCTGAAAACTGCTTCTGGGACACTTTGGAGAAATGACTGCTCCACTGGTTCCACAACCAAATCAATGTAACAATGAGCTGTTGGTGACCTTACATGAAAGCTAGAGGGATCTGGCTACCGTACATGATACCATCCCACACCGTAATCCTGGGAGTAGGACGGGTTCTTAAGGCCCACCAGTGGAGCTGGCTCTTGGGGCCCACCAGTGGAGTTGATTCTTGGGGTCCACCAGTGGAGTTGATTCTTGTGCCCCCCCGTGGAGTTGATTCTTGGGGCCCACCAGGGGAGTTGATTCTTGGGGCCCCCAGTGGAGAGGGTTCTTGGGCCCCAACAGTGGAGATGATTCTTAGGGCCACCAGTGGAGGTGATTCTTGGGGCACACCAGTGGAGTTCATTCTTGGGGCCCACCAGTCGAGTTGGTTATTGGGGCCCACCAGTGGAGTTGATTCTCAGGATCCACCAGTGGAGTTGATTCTTGTGGCCC
Source organism: Phyllomedusa bahiana (assembly GCA_025379985.1). Classification (NCBI taxonomy): domain Eukaryota; kingdom Metazoa; phylum Chordata; class Amphibia; order Anura; family Hylidae; genus Phyllomedusa; species Phyllomedusa bahiana. The sequence continues at coordinate 27,142 of JAODAL010011418.1, forward strand.
ACCAAGGGGGTTGATTCTTGGGCCCACCAGTGGAGCTGATTCTTGGGACCACCAGTGGAGTTCATTCTTGGGGCCCACCAGTGGAGTTCATTCTTGTGGCCCACCAAGGAAGTTGATTCTTGGTGCCCACCAGTGGAGTTCATTCCTGTGGCCCACCAGGGGAGTGATTCTTGGGGCCCACCAGTGGAACTGGTTCTTGGAGCCACCAGTGGAGTTGATTCTTGGGGCCACCAGTGGAGTTGATTCTTGGGACCACCAGTGGAGAGGAAACTTGGGGCCCACCAGTGGAGTTCATTCTTGGGCCCACGAGTGGAGTTGATTCTTGGAGCCACCAGTGGAGTTTATTCCTGGGGCCACCAGTGGAGATGATTATTGGGCCCACGAGTGGAGTTGATTCTTGGGGCACACTAGTGAAGTTGATTCTCAGGATCCACCAGGGAAGTTGATTCTTGGGGCCTACCAGTGGAGTTATTCTTCCCATGGGTTTTTGCCCACCAAGTTGGAAGTGGATTCTTCTTGGGGCCATATGTTCGTGGGGAGTTGATGCTTGGGGCCCACCAGTGGAGTTGATTCTTAGGGTCCAACAGTGGAGTTGATTCTTGGGGTCCACCCAGTGGAGTTAATTCTTGGGGCCCACTAGTGGATTGGATTCTTGGGGCCCAGGATAAAACTTCCCTTCTTGGTGTCGGACTAACTTAGAAGAACCATGGGAGCCTACTTTCTCCAAGTCTTGGTTGAACAATACATTGAGATGGCACCAGATAGTCTTGAATGATGGAAATCACAGGATGGATCAATATGCTAATGATATGCAAATGATAAGAAATGGAAAGTAAATATTCAAAACATCTGGATTTATGCAGTATGGAGTATGAGCGTCATGCACAGTAATCTCCTGCACTTCCCCGCCTTAGGGGGTGCCTGAGGGATGTTCTGCTGCACTGAACACACTTGGGCAAATCATCAGGATCGGTTGCTGGCGGCTCCCGACCGATGACGTCCAAGATGTGCTGGATACAAGAGACAAGTCTGGAGACACTTCGGCTATGGTGGCAAGTTTAGGGCATACAGGCGGCTCTTGGTAGCACGGGCACCATGCAGTCTGGTGTTGTCTTGCTGAAAACTGCTCCTGGGACACTTTGGAGAAATGACTTCCACAACCAAATCAATGTAACAATGAGCTGTTCGTGACCTCACATGAAGGCTATAGGGGTCGGCTACCGTACATGATACCACCCCACACTGTAATCCTGGGCGTAGGACCGGTGCGATGTCCTCTTCATAGCATTGCCCACGTGGTCTCCAGACCAATCTACGGCTATCAATGCATCCGAGACAAAACCAGAAGTAATTCCTGAAGAGGATGGCCCTCCATTCCAGCCTCCATTGCTGTGCCCTATGATAGCCTCTGAGAGCTGTAGTGTGAGGTCAATGGACACCTTTAGCTGTAGCCCAAAGTCGTGTAGATGCCTTCTGAGGCTTTGTGTGGACACTGTTTGCCGCCCTAGGCAAGGGATGTGACCTCCAATATCACTTGCATTACAGGATGGATCCAGAGTCATAACTAGAATTCAAAGAGCCCCATGGTAATATGAGATGGGGCCCCACCACCTATGACAATAAATTGAAACAGCAGCATATATAGCAATAACGGTATAAATACTACCGCCATGTATCAGGGAACCCAACTACTTGTTTCTTACAAAAACATACAATGTTCTTGGGCCTGGGTGGACCCTCTCAAACTCCAGGCCCAATAGCTGGCGCTATAGCTGCTATGGTTATAGTTATGCCCATGGATGGATCATTACACACCGTTCTCATCAGACAATGAGGTCACCTTCTTGGTCCTTCCTGGAGTTGCAATTTCGGTCTTGAGGTGTATGTACAGAAGTTGGCAGTGTGTCCGTAGTAAGGGTGTCCATAGTACAGAGCAGTTCTTTTTGGGCCCATGTACAAAGGTCGGTTTCCAATGTAGTATATGACATGGGTGCAAAAGGTCATCATAATGGACCCATCATGCTCCAGGGTGCAGCTCCAGGTACGGGCACTCTTTAGTGCTGCAAGCCCTTGTGATGTCAATGTTCAACAACATGCAACATCGAGACACCAAAGCATTATCAAAAAACCTTTATACGAAATTCAAGCAGTAAATATGAACATTTTCACAATATAACAGCGATAACAACCTGGAGGTACATGGCTAGCATGCATGTATAAAGAGGGAGAAAGAGGGGTTAAGGGAGAGGCGGAACCCCGAACCGAGGCCCACATACAGCCATTAGGTTAAGGCAGTTCTATTTATATTTACTTGTGATGTCAGTGCCCACGACACATTCTAGAGCCCTACTGGAAACACAAGAGCCCTGTTTCCAATAGCACCCATAATAATAATGTACCCCTCATTGCACTGGCACGCCTCAAGGTGCCCATCAGCTCCTGTACCAAACCACTTAGTCATTCGCCTATGATAACATCATTGCGGAAGCTTGACATCATCACCATAGCCGACTTTGTTGGCAGACCCTATTGATATGCCGTCACAGTCTATGGGAAGGGCATCTGCTACAGTGGCTCAGTGGTTAGCATTGATGCCTTGCAGCACTGGGTTCTGGCTTCACATCTGACCAAAAGAAAAATCTGCCTGGAGTTTGCTCTACTCATGTCTCCACATTAATTTTCTGGGTGTTCCCAGTTTTCTCCCACATCTCAAAAACATACTGGTTAATTTGGAATTTAATTTGTGAGCCTCAATGCATTGGACCAACCTTGGCCCGCACTGCAATGCCAGCGGTCAGTCAATAGGTCAGTGAGGCATATGATGAGGTCCCAGTTGTAGTGACATCATAATGGGCACTTACGAGTAACATGTGCCTCAGGTGTTCCCAGGTGTTATCACAAGTTGGGGTGGGATGAGCTATGATTTTTAAAAGGGAGCCAGCTCTGTAAATTGGTCAATAGGGTTACAATCCACATTAGAATCCGGCACCATGTAGGTGTGTGGAGACTAATACGTCATGGTCACTCATCTGAAATTTAAATAGATTTAAATAAGCCTAAAGTAATGTTCTCACAATGCTGTTTCACAGAGCCTACTCTTCACAGCAACTTCAGGCTCCCACTTCCTGTTTAGTCTATGAGCAGTTCTACAGCTTCAGGCTCTCACTTCCTGTTCAGGTTGTGGGTGGTTCTACAACTTAAGACTCCCACTTCCTGTTCAGGCTGTGGTTGGTTCCACAACTTCAGACTCCCACTTCCTGTGCAGGCTATGGGTGGTTCTATAACTTCAGGCTCCCACTTAAGGCTGTGGTTGTTTCTAAAGATTCTGGCTCCCACTGTAGGCTGTGGGTGGTTCTACAGCCTCAGGCTTCCACTACCCTTTTAAGCTATGGATGGTTCTACAGCTTCAGGCTCCCGCTTCCTGTTCAGGCTGTGGGTGGTTCTACAGCTTCAGGCTCCCACTTACTGTTAAGGCTGTGAGTGGTTCTACAGCTTCAGGCTCTCACTTCCTGTTCAGTCTATGGACGGTTCAACAGCTTGAGGCTCCCACTTCCTATTCAGGCTGTGAACAGTTCTTCAGCTTCAGGCGCCCACTTCCTGTTCAGGGTGTGGGCAGTTCTACAGCTTCAGGCTCCCACTTCCTGGTCAGGCTGTGGGCGGTTCTACAACTTCAGGCTCCCACTTCCTGTTCAGGGTGTGGGCAGTTCTACAGCTTCAGGCTCCCACTTCCTGGTCAGGCTGTGGGCGGTTCTATAACTTCAGGCTCCCACTTAAGGCTGTGGTTGTTTCTAAAGCTTCAGGCTCCCACTTTAGGCTGTGGGTGGTTCTACAGCCTCAGGCTTCCACTAATAATATAATATAATAATAATAATCTTTATTTATATAGCGCCAACATATTCCGCAGCACTTTAAAATTTGGAGGGTAAACGTACAGACATTACACATTAAAAGTACTTACAGATGAGACACAAGTTGTGAGTGCCCTGCTCGCAAGAGCATACAATCTATTAGGGTGTACGGGAGAGACGAAGGGCAAAAAGTGCTAGATTTACAATGGTCCAGCCATGTGACATAAATATGGGGTTGTTTTACATAGAATTCGGATGAACCTGCCACCCTCTATATCATAGTTGCCAACTTTTGAAAATGAAAAAGCAGGAGTCTTTAGTGGGCGGTGCGCTATGCGCGCCGCGGCAAAAATTTGCATGGACACGCCCATCTTGTCGGTATGCCACGGCCCTTCAAAAAAGCCACACCCACTCCACCTAACTGCATAACGGCCTTGGAAGAAAGCCAGGTAGATGCCCTTATAGCCAGGTAGTAAACCCCCCATAAGCAGGTAGTGCCCCTTACAGGCAGGTAGATGCCCCCTTGTAGCCAAGTAGGTGCCCCCTCTGTAGCCAGGTAGGTGCCCCCCTTTGTTAGCCAGGTAGGTGCCCCCCTTGGTTTGCCAGGTGGGGGCCCCCATTGTTTGCCAGGTAGTGCCCCCATTGTTGCCAGGTAGTGCCCCCTCTGTTGCCAGGTAGATGCCCCCTCTGTTGCCAGGTAGATGTCCCCTCTGTTGCCAGGTAGTGCCCCCATTGTTGCCAGGTAGGTGCCCCCATTGTTGCCAGGTAGATGTCCCCTCTGTTGCCAGGTAGTTTCCCCCACTGTTCGCAGGTAGTGCCGCCATTGTTGCCAAGTAGTGCCCCCATTGTCGCGAGGTTGTGCGCCCCCATTGTAGCCAGGAAGTGCCCCCCTTTGTTGCCAGGTAGATGCCCCCTATGTTGCCAGGTAGTTGCCCCCTCTGTTGCCAGGTAGTGCCCCCTCTGTTGCCAGGTAGTGCCCCCATGGTTAGCCAGGTAGTGCCCCTCTGTTGCCAGGTAGTGCCCCCTCTGTTGCCAGGTAGTGCCCCCATTGTTGCCAGGTAGTGCCCTCTCTGTTGCCAGGTAGTGCCCCCATTGTTGTCAGGCAGAGCCCCCCCTATAGCTAATAAAAATAAAATAATAAAATCCACTTACCTCACCAGCTCCTGCAGCACGGCCGCTCCGGACGATCTCCTCAGCGGCGCAGGGGGAATGAGAGCAGCCGCGCGTCACTCCCCTGCAGCCCGCGTCACTTCCCCTGCGCCGCTGACCTGTATGTGCGGCGCACACACCGGTGCCGGACATACAGGGGGAGGAGGGAGGAGGGGAACGATCCCTCCTGCCTCCTCCCTGCACAGCGAGACTCCGGGCGGATGAGCGGACGCTGCGGCCGCTTCACCCGCCTTTAGGAGCGGCCCGGCGGCGCCAGAGTAGCGCACTAGCGTACTCTGGCGCCGCGGTCATTTAAAGAACCCCCGCCGCCTGCTGGCGGCGGGAGGAATGCCAACTCCCCCGGGAGGCGGGGGGGGGACCCCAAATAGCGGGACCCCCCCGCCAAAAACGGGAGAGTTGGCATGTATGCTCTATATACATCTATATACAGTTAAGTGCTGAAAATGAGATGAGTGCGCTAGGGAGTGTGGATGGTTCTACAGCTTCAGGCTCCCGCTTCCTGTTCAGGCTGTGGGTGGTTCTACAGCTTCAGGCTCCCACTTACTGTTCAGGCTGTGGGTGTTTCTACAGCTTGAGGCTCCCACTTCCTGTTCAGGCTGTGAACAGTTCTACAGCTTGAGGCTCCCACTTCCTGTTCAGGCTGTGAACAGTTCTTCAGCTTCAGGCGCCCACTTCCTGTTCAGGGTGTGGGCAGTTCTACAGCTTCAGGCTTCCACTTCCTGGTCAGGCTGTGGGCGGTTCTACAACTTCAGGCTCCCACTTCCTGTTCAGCTTCAGACTCCCACTTCCTGTTTAGGTTGTGGGCAGTTCCACAGCTTCAGGCTCCCACTTCCTGTTCAGGATGTGGGCAGTTCCACAGCTTCAGGCTCCTACTTCGTTGTTCAGGCTGTGGGTGGTTCTACAGCTTCAGGCTCCCACTCCCTGTCCAGCCTGTGGGCGGTTCCACAGCTTCATGCTCCCTCTTCCTGTTTAGGCTGTGGGCAGTTCCACAGCTTCAGACTCCCACTTCCTGTTTAGGTTGTGGGCAGTTCCACAGCTTCAGGCTCCCACTTCCTGTTCAGGCTGTGGTCAGCAGGACACTAAGCTACAGAGCTCTAAAGGAAGTGACGTCACCATCCTGACCACTGCTAGAGCAGAGAGAGCTGGTTGGTAACCTGGGGAAGCTTATGTACACAAGTAAGAGATAGGAGCTGCTTTAACTCTGAAGGAAGCAAAATCAGATCAGCAATGTATTTGGTAATAGTCTTTATTGAGCTTTCCCTACATGTTTGAAGCTAATCAGTGTGGTGAGAGCATGTTCTTACCAACACCCTTAGAAGGGACGGGCCACACCTTGGACATGAGCCACCCCTGCTCCCTAACCTGTTGGAGTAAATGTCCTTGGGTCAATACTAATGGTTATAGCCACCCGCAGCACTAATCATCTCTGATCCCCGACTCGCATGGTATCATTAACAGATGTCCTCACGTGCAGGGATCGGGCTCCATTAGCAGCGAACGCAGGAATGCAGCAGATGATGAAATGACGGCACCAATGTATTTATCCTTCAACGCAAATCTAATTTGTAGCCGGGATATAAATAAGAAGCAGGAGACAATGGGTCTGGGATGTGGCGGATAATGGACTCCAGAGGGCTCCGCGCCAGGAGGAAAGTGCTGAACAAAGGCTTTACCTCCGTGACATTATTCAGGTTCTGATGACACAGAGATATGGACCCGACCTCTGACTCAGCTTCACTGCAGCTGAAATATGACTGTTCAGGCTGCTCTACCTCTTCCACCGAGTCCTGAGGATCCCCTCACCTGAAATGAGAACCGCATGTCCAGCCCTCATCATCCTCATTGTGTAGCAGTCACTGAATGAGAACAATCTAGATTACATTCAGAGGCAGTAAACCTTCTCATCTGAGTAGTGAATACAATTGTACCAAGTCTAGACAATGCTCTGTGAGCTAAACAGCCTGGACTCCAGACTGATACATTGTACATAGCTAGTAATGCACTCAGCTGAGAAGTGGATACTATTGTAATCAATGTAGACAATGCTCTGTGAGCTAAACAGCCTGGACTCCAGACTGATACATTGTGTATAGCTAGTCCTACTATCATCTGAAAAGTGAATGCAATTCTATCCAGCCTAGACAATGCTCTCTGAGCTAAACAACCTGAATTGCAGCCTGATACACTATACACAGATAGTTCTGCTCTTGTCTGAGAAGTGAATACAATTGTATCCAGTCTAGACAATGCTCTGTGAGCTAAACAACCTGGACTACAGACTGATACACTGTACATAACTAGTCCTGCTCTGAGCTGAGAAGTGGATACAATAGTATACAGTCTAGACAATGCTCTGTGAGCTAAACAGCATTGACCTCAGACTGATACATTGTATATAGCTAGACCTGCTCTCAGCTGAGAAGTGGATACAGTTGTATCCAGTGTAGACATTGCTCTGTGAGCTAAACAGCCTGGATTCCAGGCTGATACAATATACATAGCTAGTCCTGATCTCAGGTGAGGGGTGAATACAATTGTACCCAGTCTAGACAATGCTCTGTGAGCTAAACAAGCTGGACTCCAGGCTGATATACTATACATAGCTAGTCCTGCTCTTTACTGAGCAGCTGTATCCCGTCCAGACAATGCTCTATGAGCTAATCAGCCTGGAGTTTAGACTGATACATTGTTCATAGGTATTCTTGCCTCAGCTAAGAAGATGTAACCAATCCAGACAATGCTCTGTAAACTGAACATCCTGGTCTTGAGACTGATACATTTTAGCAAACTAACAGTTAGATTTGTACAACTGTTGATAATGTGTTTAAATCACAGAGCATTGTCTAGACTGGATACAAATTTATCCACTTCTCAGCTGAGAGCAGGACTAGCTTTGTACAATGTATCAGTCTGGAGTCCAGGCAGTTTAGCTCACAGAGCATTGTCCAGACTGGATACAATATCCACTTCTCTACTGAGAGCAGAAGTAGCTATGTACATTGTATCAGTCTGGCATCCATGCTATTTAGCTTCGGGAGCACTGTCTAAACTGGATACAATTGTATCTAGTTCTCCACTGTGGGACTTGCTATGTACAATGTATCAGTCTGGAGTCCAGGCTGTTTAGCTCACGGAGCATTGTCTAGACTGGATACAATATTATTACTCACTGCACTAGGACTTGCTATGTACAATGTATCAGTCTGGAGTCCAGGCTGTTTAGCTCACGGAGCATTGTCTAGACTGGATACAATTGTATCCATTTCTCTACTGAGAACAAGACTAGGGCCACATGTATGAAACTGTTTAGGTCTAAAACTCACTCTTTTGCCCATAGTAACCTATGGGCAAAAAAGTGAGTTTTAGACCTAAACAGGTTCATACATGTGGCCCTAGGTATGTACAATGCATCAGTCTGGAGTGTAGGGGTGTATATATACGTTTCCCAGATATAACAATCTTTACTCTGTGTAGTGACGTCCCTCTGTTATTCATCCTGGAAATGTAGAAATAAGGGTTTTCCAACATCAAGACTCTTTGTGACACACGTATGGGATGTCCAAAAAACGACAAACAAATGTATATATCCTGGGTCTCGATATTAAAATATAATTTTTAATATGAATAATCAAAAAACATAACCAATACAAACCTTCAAAGAAAACCCTTAATAGCTAAACTACTTCACTCAGAAACGGGATAAGGGGATACCGTCCCGACAAGAGCGACCCTGTTCAGGAACCTAGGCTGAATGAACCCTAGGAATTTCCCATGTACCAAGCTGAGTGGGTCAAAAAAAGTTTTGGGGATATTAACTTGTAAAAGTATATTACCGGGCAAATTTACAATGGTCGTGCTCTAGACCTATATCCATAGGAGCAATTGTTGTATTTGTATAGACTGCACTTGTTAGTTACAAACGTCTCCATGTAGCCCAGGTCTAACTGACAACTGAGTGTTACCCTTCCCCCGTTCAGTAGGATGTGTCCCTACATAAGTGGTGATTGGACATAGCCAAGGATATAATAATATATAATATATATATGTAATATATCATATTATTATTATTATTATTATTTATTTTAAAGCGCCATTGATTCAAGGGCGCTGTACATTCAAGGGGGTAACATACATTACATAAGTCAAACAAGTACAGTGATTAATGACAATTGGCACGACAGAGGGAGAGAGGACCCTGCCCGCGAGGGCTTACAATCTACAAGGAGGGGGGGAAGAGACAGAAGGTGAGGGGCAGACATGTCTGTGGAGGAAGTAGTGACAAGTTTAGTGAAGGTTATAGGCAAGCCTGAAGAATGGGTTTTCAGGTTGCTTTTGAAGCTGGTGAAAGTGGAGGAGAGTCTGATGTGTTGGGGCAGTGAGTTCCAGAGTGTGGGTGAAGCACGGGAGAAGTCTTGGAGACGGTTGTGTGAGGAGCTGATAAGGGGAGAGCAGAGGAGAAGGTTCTGTGAGGAGCGGAGGTTGCGTGAGGGGAGGTATCTGGAGATTAGGGCAGAGATGTATGGAGGGGAGTGGTCATGGAGAGCCTTGTAGGTCATGGTTAGTAGCTTGAAATGAATTCGCTGGGCAATGGGAAGCCAGTGAAGGGATTGGCAGAGGGGAGAGGCAGAGGAGTAGCGAGGAGAGAGGTGGATAAGACGGGCAGCAGAGTTAAGGATGGATTGGAGGGGAGCGAGGGTGCTAGCTGGGAGGCCACAGAGGAGGATGTTGCAGTAGTCTAGGCGGGAGATGACAAGGGCATGGACCGGCATTTTTGTAGTGTCATAGTTGAGGAATGAGCGGATGCGAGAGATGTTTTTCAGGTGGAGGCGGCAGGCAGAGGTGAGGGTTTGGATGTGTGGTATGAAAGATAGAGCGGAGTCGAAGGTTATCCCAAGGCAGCGGACTTGCGGGACAGGTGAAAGTGAAAAGCCGTTGACTGTAATAGAGAGATCAGGGGCAGGGGTGGAGTTGGACGGTGGAAAGATGATGAGTTCTGTTTTCTCCACATTTAGTTTGAGGAGACGTGAGGAGAAGAAGTAGGAAATGGAGGACAGACAGTCTGGGATCCGGGAGAGTAGAGAAGTGACATCCGGGCCGGAGATGTAGAGTTATATATAATATAATATATATATAATAATAATAATATTATGGCCAATTATAAGTTTATAAATTTCCTGGAGGAATAACTGGGGAACAGCATACTGCAGTGTGGAGGTGTCCTTGTTGGACAGTAAATAATACGTTACATGAGAAGCCTGAAGCATTATTACAGCGCTGAATGCTACGCATCAAGAATATGACTTCTACATTGACTGACTCGTCAGCCAAGCAGAATGGAGCACGATCAGTTCTCTTGTGGACAATCCGGTTCTACTGATCCTTACTCTGTTGTCTCTGTAAACATCCCATAGCCTGAGCGACGTGGCCCTGACTTTACAAGGGTTAGTGTCCCACAAACTATGTGGCGCAGACCTGTTTACAGTGATACGCTCTGCGCGGTGCCTCCCAATATCCTGGTTCCATTATGACTACGTTTCTGTAACACTTTTCTCAATGGATTCAGTGGTGGTGGCAGAGAATGTGACCACTCATGGTGCCATTGAGGGACACAATATATGGTAATATTACCCATGAATCCTTAGTAGAACCCAGGGTGCAGGCTTTTGGGTCAACCCTGGGGGATAGCTAGCATGTAGAACCTTAGGCATTAAGGGTAAGAGGTAGTGTCAGACCCTCTTTGGTTCTAATGGAAGCAACGATTGTAGTGTCCACCCCGAATCTATACAGAATAGGTGACTAACATTGTAATCCTTTATGTCATCATTGCACATGTTCCGTCTCATGGGATATGGACCCCAGTGGAAACTGGTTGGTCACAAGCTCATCTCCAAATGGGGTTCTCTCCTGCTGGACCTTTGGGTCCATTATGGTGGGAGACCCTGAACCACTGAAGGATCCTCTAGTGGATAGGGTTGTTGGTAGAGATTTAAGATACTAGGGGCACCATAAGGTGCTATTGGAATGGAAGGATGTATCTACAATTGAATGAAGTGGTGAGATGTACCAGGTAAAGACCCAGATGGGCCAGAGGTGGCACATTTCAAAGTTTCTGCCTTGGGCATCATGAGAGTATGTCCCATCACGTGTTGGACGGGGTTGCCTGGGGCCCCCCCATTTAAGTTGATTCTTGAGCTGATTCTAGGTTGAATTAAGTTGATTCTTGGGGTCCACCAGTGGAGTTGATTCTTGGGACCCACCAGTGGAGTTGATTCCTGGGACCCAGCAGTGGAGTTGATTGTTGGGGCTCCACCAGTGGAGTTGATTCCTGGGGCCCACCAGTGGAGTTGAATCTTGGTTCCCATCAGTGGAGTTGACTCTTGGGGCTCACCAGTGGAGTTGATTCCTGGGACCCATCAGGGTAGTTGATTCTTGGGCACACCAGTGGATTGGCTTCTTGGCGCCCACCAGTGGAGTTGATTCCTGGGACCCAGCAGTGGAGTAGATTCTTGGGGTCCACCAGTGGAGTTGATTCTTGAGGCCCACCAGTGGAGTTGATTCTTGGGTTCCACCAGTGGAGTTGAATCTTGGTTCCCATCAGTGGAGTTGATTCTTGGGGCCCACCAGTGGAGATGATTCCTGGGACCCACCAGGGTAGTTGATTCTTGGGCACACCAGTGGAGTTGATTCCTGGGACCCAGCAGTGGAGTAGATTCTTGGGGTCCACCAGTGGAGTTGATTCTTGAGGCCCACCAGTGGAATTGATTCTTGGGTTGCACCAGTGGAGTTGATTCTTGGTTCCCATCAGTGGAGTTGATTCTTGGGGCCCACCAGTGGAGATGATTCCTGGACCCACCAGGGTAGTTGATTCTTGGGCACACCAGTGGAGTTGATTCCTGGGGACCCAGCAGTGGAGTAGATTCTTGGGGTCCACCCAGTGGAGTTGATTCTTGAGGCCCATCGTGGAGTTGATTCTTGGTTCCACCAGTGGAGTTGAATCTTGGTTCCCATCAGTGGAGTTTATTCTTGGGGCCCACCAGTGGAGATGATTCCTGGGACCCACCCGGGTAGTTGATTCTTGGGCACACCAGTGGAGTTGATTCTTGGGGCTCACCCTCCAGTACTGTACATGGCTGCTCTCTGCCTCGTGCTTTCTGTCCTTTTTTCTCTGCCTTTCTCCCTATGCCTAACAGCCCACTGGTAGTTTCCTATGTTGCCTTGTGGGTGTGTCCAACCCTGTGCCCATCCCTGCCCTTTGATTCCAGGTCTGCAATGTAAAAAGGGATTTTTTTAAGCCCAAGTACCTTCTATCCACCAAAGTGCATAAAAAGTTAAAAAGTATCATACAAAAATTGCACAAAGTCAATGGCGTGACTGACTTGTTTAGGTGACTGTGAATTGAGATGACCCCTTAAAGAACTGGTCTTAAACGTCTATCCAGCATAATAAGGGCAGTGTGGATACTTTTGCAGATTTTGTCGGCAACACTGTTGATTGTCGTACTATACCTAAACACACATATTAGCAACAACTGTTTCATTGCTTTAGGCTTTTTACCAATGTAATTTTATTGTTGGGTTAATCTAGTACAGACAGTTGATTGCATTACTATGTACTCATATTAATAATAACTATTTCATTGCTCTAAGCTTGTAACTAATGTAATGTTATTACTGAGTTACTCTAAATGGGGATGATTGGATTTGTTTAATGTTCAAGTTTACCTTGTTTTTTTGAAAATTTCAAAAATAAATTCTCTTTAACCCCCCTTCCGACATTGGACGTATCCATACGTCTCAGCGGAAAGTGCGTTCCCGCAAATGGACGTATGGGTACGCCCTGGAGATTGATATTAAAGGGGTTGTCTCACTACATTGATTCCTCTTACCTCAGTCCTATTTTCTCTGTTGCATTTTTTAATTCAGGGGCAGTTTACTAGCTTCTACTGGCCTCCAGTGACAAGCTGAGGACACCAGGTCTGTAGCTATAGCGACCAACGCTGGCAGCCTATCAGGAGAGATGGAACAGGTTGTAGATATAGCGACCGGTGCTGGCAGCCTATCAGGAGAGAGAGCACAGGTCTGTAGCTATAGCAACCAGTGCTGGCAGCCTATCATGAGAGATTGAACAGGTCTGTAGCTATAGTGACCTGAGGAGCTGATGTAGCCCATACAAGAGGGAATATCTAGGAATAGGTAGGACAATGGATACATATTGCAAAGTGACTTCTTTTTGCAAGATCTTTAACGGGGTTGTCTCACTACATTGATTCATCCTGTTTTCTTGGTTTCACTTTGAATTCAGGGGTGTGTTTACTGGCTTCTACTAGGTTGCAGTAGAAGTCAGTTCTTTAGCTATAGCAACCAGTGCTGACAGCCTATCAGGAGGATCTTACAGGTCTGTAGCTATAGCAACCAGTGCCGGCAGCCTATCAGGAGAGAATAAACAAGTCTGTAGCTATAGTGACCTGAGGAGCTGATGCAGCCCATACAAGAGGGGATATCTAGGAACAGGTAGGGCACTGTTAATGGACACATATTGCAAAGTGACTTGTTTTTGCAAAATCTTTAACATAAAAAGCAGCAATACTTGTAGTGAGACAACCCCTTTAAGTTGCATTTCCCTGGTCACATCTACCATGTTCCTGTGAATAATAGTTAAAAACTGAAAAAAAAAAGTGAAATTTTGAAATTCCACCTCCACTTTGCTTTAATTCCTGTCGGTTGATAAACTTCCTCAATGCAGTTTTGAATACTTCAAGGGATGCAGTTTCTTAGATGAAGTCATTTAAGGGGATATTTAACATACAGGCCCTTTAAAGCCCCGTCAGAACTGGGCTGGTCCCTAAAAAAATGTATATTGCAAATTTTCTTGAAAATGTGAAAAATGACAACTAAGGGCCACATGTATGAAAACTGTCTAGGTCTAAAATTCACTTTGTTGCCCATAGCAACCAATCAGAACGCATATTTCATTTTTCCAGAGCACTATATGAAATGAAAGAGGCGCTGTGATTGGTTGCTATGGGCTGTGATTGGTTGCTATGGGCAACAAAGTGAATTTTAGACCTAGACAGTTTTCATACATGTGGCCCTAAATTTCTAAACCCCCTAATGTCGTAAAAAAATAGATATTCAAAACATTATACCAACCTACAGTAGACACAAGGTAGATGCTAGTTATAAACTGTTTTATGTGGAAAAACCATCTGTCTTAAACGCAGAAATGTTTGAATTTTGAAAATGTTAAATTTTTCAAATTTGTCACGATATTTTGATATTTTTCACAAATAAACAAGGACTTTTTGAACCAAAATGTCTTACTAACTTAAAGCACGAGAAAGCAATATCTGAACCACATGATTAGGTAAAAGTGTCAAAAAGTTATTCCCACATAAAGTGACACGTGTCAGATTTCAAAAATTGGGCTCTGTAAGAGAGAACAAAACTGGCTGCGGTGGTAAGGGGTTTAAAAAAAGGAGAGGGACCCCGGCTGAGCTATTTCCATCCCCTTCAGGAACCTGCAAAGTTCTTAAACAGAGGGTCTCCCTTAGCCAGAGTTCAGGGAAACCCAGTACCTGGGAAATCCACTGTTATGGAGTGAGGCGACCAGAATTGGCCATTGACCATTCAAGGGGTTTTGCCAGGAGGAGCGTTATCTGCTAAGAAGCAAAAGTAAACAAGCCACGGAGCTGAAAGAGACACACAGCCAGAGCACAGAACCTGCATAAGGGATCGTGTGAGATGTTCACTCAAATAATCACACTACAACTGGTGGATTCTGTATACAAAAGACAACACCTTTTCTCCACAGCCTCTTGAAAGCTCCTTCATGTTCCCTGTCATCAGATAAAGCAGGGATCTACTCAGATAATCACACTACAACTAGTGGATTCTGTATACAGAAGACAACATATTTCTCCCCAGTCCCTTGAAAGCTTCTTCACGCTCCCTCTCATCAGATAAGAAGTGTGATCTGCGCAAGCCCGGCCAGCAGCTCCTGTCACTCTGCCTGGTCGTATCTAATAGAAGCTTTTAAGTAACTAAGGGCAGGTAAGGCAGCCTGTAGCTCTCTCAGACTGCAATTTTTGTAATCACATATATTTAGAAAAGTGATTAAATACCCATTTTGGAGGATTCCGCATCAACATTACATCGTGGCAAAACCCCTTTAACAGACAATTATTGGGTCATTACCACAAGCCTTGACCTGGCCATCTCTTGTGCAGCTTCAGACTGTGCTTGGAGAACCAGCACCGTCCAGTCCTCCAATCTGCGTCATCATCTCACGTTTGACACAAGATGGATGGTGCTGTTATTATGAGTCCCTGTTGTGGCACAGAGCCCGGCTGCCGTATCAGTGGTTTCACTAGACTTGTATGTTGTGCAATAACCCGCTGCTCATAGATAGATGATGACTGATATTTATGTGACACCAAAGTAACAACTACACGGTCACTGGTACAATGCTGCTAAATCCTGCAGGATGTGTATGATACATTATGCACTGGTTACACTGCAAGTAGAACACATTGTCCGATCAAAGATACAGTATCAAAGTAAGTACACCCCTTACATTTTTGTAAATATTGTATTATATCTTGTCATGGGACAACACTGAAGATCTGACACAGATGTAATGTAGTCAGTGTGCAGCTTGTATAACAGTGCTAATTTGGTGTGTCCTCAAAATAAGTCAACTCACAGCCATCAATGTCTAAACAGCTGGCAACAAAAGTGAGTACACCCCTAACTGACAACACCAGTGAGTACACCCCTTAGTGAAAATGGACAAATTGTGCCCAATTTGCTATTTTCCCTCCACACTGTCATGTGACTTGTTAGTGTTACAAGATTTTACAGGGGTTATATACAGCACTACATCAATAGTATACATTATAACATTTGAGATTGGTGTAATATAGGGGATATATTACAGTATATATTTTAAAGGGATTATATAGAGCACTATATCCATAGTATACTGTATGACATATGGGGTGAGTGTTATATAGGTGATATATTACAGTACTTACAATGTCTCAAAAAAGTGAGTACATCCCTCACAATTTTGTAAATATTGAATTATATCTTTTCATGGGACAACACTTAAGATATGACACTTTGATAAAATGTTAAGAAATCAGTGTACAGCAGTGTACAACTGTGTAAATTTGGCGTATCCTCAAAATAACTCAGTACACACCGCTGACAACAAAAGTGAGTACACCCCTAAGTGAAAATGGACAAATTGTGCCCAATTTGCCATTTTTCCTCCACAGTGTCAAGTGACTTGTTAGTGTTACAAGGTCTCAGGTGTGAATGGGGGAGCAGGAGTGTTAAATTTGATGTTATCGCTCTTAGGCTATGTTCACACGGCTTAAAATGGGCCGTATTTCGGTCCGTAATTACGCGCCGAAGTGCGCAAATTATGGGCCGAAAACGGCCCATTCATTACGGTAATTCACAGCTCTCATAGAGAACTATGGATTACGTCTCCTCTCCCCGCCCGGCGAAGCCACCGGGCGGGGAGATAATTGACATGTCACTTTCTAGCGCCACTAGCAGTGATTGTCTATGGGCCGGCGAAGTGCCGGCCCCGCGCTCACTCCCCCCCACCCCCCCCCCCCCCCGCCACACCGCGGAAATGCGGGGCGTAATTACGCCCCGCAGTTAAGCCGTGTGAACATAGCCTAACACCCTCTCATACTGGTCACTGGAAGTTCAACATGATGCCTCATGGCAAAGAACTGTCTGAGGATCTGAAAAAAAGGATTGTTGCTCTACATAAAGATGGCCTGGCTATAAGAAGATTGCAGAGACCCTGAAAGTGAGCTGCAGCCCGGTGCAATTATACAATATCTATAAAAATGTGAGAGGTGTACTCACTTTTGTGAGATACTATATCTTTGATAAGACCATACAGGGGTTTAACAAGACGGGTTCCACTTAGAACAGGACTTGATATGGTCGACCGAAGAAGCTGAGTGCACGTCCTCAGCGTCATATCCAGAGATTGTCTTTTCAAAATAAACGTATGAGTGCTGCCAGCATTGCTGTAGAGGTTACAGGGGTGGTGGGTCAACCTGTCAGTGCTCAAACCACACACTGCAAAAATTGGTCTGCATGGCTGTCGTCCCACAAGGAAGCCTCTTCTAAACATGAAGCACAAGAAAGACCACAAACAGTTTCCTGAAGACAAGCAGGCAAGTGCATGGATTACTGGAACCGTGTCCTGTGGTCTAATGAGACCAAGATAAATGTTATTAGTTCAGATGGTGTCAAGCGTGTGTGGCAGCAACCAGGTGAGGAGTACAAAGACAAGTGTGTCTTGCCTACAGTCAAGCATGGGGGTGGGAGTATCATGGTTTGGTGCTGTATGAGTGCTGCTGGCTGTGTGGAGCTACAGTTCATTAAGGGAACCATGAATGCCAACATGTACATTGACATATTGCAACAGAGCATGATCTCCTCCCTTCTGGGCCGCAGGGCAGTATCCAACATTATAATGACCCCAAACACCTCCAAGACAACCACTGCCTTGCTAAAGAAAATGAGGGTAAAGGTGCTGGACTGGCCAAGCAATGCTCCAGACCTAAACCCTATTGAGCATCTGTGGGGCATCCTCCACGAAGGTGGAGGAGAGCAAGGTCTCTAACATCCCCCAGCTCCATGATGACATCATGGAGGAGGGAAGAGGACTCCAGTGACTGCAACCTGTGAAGCTCTAGTGACCTCCATGTCCAAGAGAGTTGAGGCAGTGCTGGAAAATAATGGCGGCCACACAAAATATTGACACTTTGGGCACAATTTGTCCATTGTCACAGGGTTGTACTCACTTTTGTTGTCACTTAGGGGTGTACTCACTTTTGTTGCCAGCAGTTTAGACATTGATGGTTGTGTTGAGTTATTTTGAGGGCACCACATTTACACTGTTATACAAGCCGTGCACTGACTACTTTACATTGTATCACAGGGTCAGATCCTCAGTGTTGTCCCATGAAAAGATATAATACAATATTTACAAAAATGTGGAGTGTACTCACTTTTGTGAGATACTGTACAGTCATGTCCCTGGACCCTACAGTGGTGAAAGAGTAAGGATTACACAATCCACCAGTGTTCGGGAAAATACTGTGGGAAAGTATTTTAAATACAAAATACAAAATACTTATGACTGAAGTATTTTAAATACAAATACTAAATACTTGCATCCCAAAGTATTTTAAATACAAATACTAAATACTACTTCAAAAGTATTTTCCAAATACTAAGATACTTGAAAAATGTAAACAAAAAATGTAATAAAAACAAAAAAATGGATCAGAGGTCCTTTAGCCCACTAGGATTAGCATCTACCCTGCAGATAAGTCAGGATTCATTGTGTCCGACTCCTATAGAAGATGTCTGTCACATGGAGGAGAGGATGCTACAGTAAAGAGAAACATACAGGTACCTTCGTTTAGTTACTATGCCTATTAATGTCAGGCATTTGGGGATATTAATTTAGTTTCAGTAACTCCATGTGCTTCACATTAATAGCAGTTAACACCATCATGTCCCTCATATTAATTCCTGTGTGCCTTATATAAGGGTTACTAATATGTGATACACATGGGGGTACTAATAAAGGATCTTAATTATGAAGATACCTAATTATTACCTCCATGTCTCTCACATATCAGTAACTCTTATTTGAGGCACACAGGGGGTTAATGTGAGGGACATGATGGGGTTAACTGCTATTACTATGAGGGACATGGAGTTACTAAGCTGTAATGCACATGACCAGACTTTTTATCTGCAAAGGTGGATTTCCTCCCCCCCCCCCTCGGCTTATACTCGAGACAATACGTTTTCCCAGTATTTTGTGGTAAAATTAGGGGCCGCGGTTTATATCCGGGTCGGCTTATACTCGAGTATATACGGTAATTTTACAGAATGGAATACGCGATCGTGATGATTAAAAAAAAATAATAAATCCCCCTTCACTACAAGGCGGACTTGCGTTGCTGGAACGCGCTGGAATTTTCCTTCCTCTCGTTGCACCTCGCACGAGATACGAGAAACGAGAGTGATGACGTGACTCGCGCTGTTGTTTCTTTTTAAGTGCGGTGAGGCGGGTTATTTAAATGACAACATTTGTTTTGAATTTAGAAAGTAATTAAAATACTTAGAATCCTTCCTAAACGTATTTTAATTACAAATACAAAATACTGAATAAAAAAAGTATTTTGATTACAAAATACAAATACCTGACAAGTATTTTAAATACTATTTTAATTACTTGTATTTTAAATACGCCCGAACACTGCAATCCACATAAGGCAGTTTCAGACTGACCCACAAGGGAATAGGGGAAACCCCCGGTGGGCCCCAGAGCATGGCAGACCTATAGTTGCTTTTCAACTGCATATACATTTGAAGGAGAAACAGAGTATGAGACATGTAAAGTAGATGTAGATTGAGCCCTCAGAATCAACTCCACTGTTAGGCCTCAGAATCAACTCCACTGGTGGCACCAAGAATCATCTCCACTAGTGGCCCCCAAGAATCAACTCCACTGGTGGGCCCCAAGAACCAACTCCACTGGTGGGCCCCAGAATCAACTCCACTGGTGGGCTCCAAGAACCAACTCCACTGGAGGGCCCCAGAATAAACTCCACTGGTGGGCTCCAAGAACCAACTCCACTGGTGGCCCCAAGAATCAACTCCACTGGTGGTCCCCAAGAACCAACTCCACTGGTGGCCCCAAGAATCATCTCCACTAGTGGGCCCCAAGAATCATCTCCACTAGTGGGCCCCAAGAATCAACTCCACTGGTGGGCCCCAGAATCAACTCCACTGGTGGGCACCAAGAACCAACTCCACTGGTGGGCTCCAAGAATCAACTCCACTGGTGGGCCCCAGAATAAACTACACTGGTGGCCTCAAGAATCAACTCCACAGGAGGGCCCCAAGAATCACATCCACTGGTGGGCTCCAAGAACCAACTCCACTGGTGGGCCCCAAGAATCAACTCCACTGGTGGGCCCCAAGAATCAACTCCACTGGTGGGCTCCAAGAACCAACTCCACTGGTGGGCTCCAAGAACCAACTCCACTGGTGGGCTCCAAGAACCAACTCCACTGGTGTCCCCAAGAATCAACTCCACTGGTGGACCCCAAGAATTATCTCCACTGGTGGCCCCAATAATCACCTCCATTGGTGGAGCCCAGAATAAACTCCACAGGTAGACCCTATGCATCCCAGTCTGATACTGCTAAAGAGGTGTGTTTCAAATTTTGGACACCGCGAGTGCCATAGGCCACCAGTGCTAAATCCCATAACCTTATTACTGAGACTTATCTGTTCCTGGGAAGCTGGTTGACCTGATCGCATAGCTAAGATGAAATGGGGCTAACATGCTTCACACCTGCCGAAGAAGAATCCAAGCAAGATCCACTTCAAAGATGAACAGATCCATTCTTTTCTTTTCCTCAACTTGGACTTGAAATCCATGTTGTGGACAGTTCGTGCTGTAGGTCACAGTGAGGATTGCCTATTCAAATGAATGGGAGTCATTTGTACAAGGATTTTAATAAATCTGCATTAAATTCTGCATCATAATCCATCTTGTGTACTTGCCCTAGAGCCAACCATAGACATGGGATGGATCCTCTTGCTCTGGAACATAATGTTATATTCTAGAGATGTTCTCCTTATCAGAGTCATCTAAACAGCATTATAGGCCCCTGGGCATATCAGTGCAGTGGGCTCTTGCCAAATACACGACATCACACCATGCCCAAACATAACACCACATTAGGCCATGCCTCTAACCACTGCCAAACACGCCCATATTACCTACGTCAGGACACAGCCGTCTGCGGCCTATTAGACTAATTGTCAGGCCAGGGAGCCTATAGCTTCCTGCTCCACCATGGTTTTTAACTCTTTACACATCCTAAGAACCAACAAAGAGTTAAATATGCAGCGCTGACTCAGGTATCCAGGGCAAAAGTGCTGGATCCCCAGGACATGCATTCACCACCCGGGGCCCATATGCTTGTCGTGCCCCCAGGCAACTGCCTAGAGTGCCCAATGAATAAGATGGCCCTGCTTTTTATACTTCCTGATGATTCTGCTTCCTCATAGCACCTACAGTACTACACTGCCTTAATTAACAGCAAGCTCCTTTCAATTTCCTAAATTGTTTAGAATGGTGTTGCAAATGAATAATCAATAATTGTGTATATACAGTAGTCCACAAGACTTCATGGTGCATTCACACAGTGCATTTTTGGTGCATTTTAACACTTGCGGTATTGCACTGCAATTAAAATGCCTTTATTACCAGCAAGCTCCTTTCAGCTGTTTGGAAAGGTGTTGCAAATTTGTGATCAATTACTATAAACTTTAAAGGGTTTTTGCCATGATCTAATGTTGACTTGGGATCCTCCAAAATGGGTATTTAATCACTTTTCTAAATATATGTGATTAAAAAAAAGTGAAGCCTCTGAGAGCTGCAGTCTGACTTAGATGCCCTTAGTTTCCTGACTGTTTACATTAGTTATGACCAGAAGCTGATCTGGCAAGCTCCTGGCCGCACTTGTGTTGTTTGCACTTCTTATCTAATGGCAGGACACATGAACCAGCTTTGAAAGGAGTGGGAGAAAAAAGCAGTGTTACTGGGCATCTGTACTAGTTTTGTTTCTGTGTCAGAGGCTGTGTCTGCTGTATAGAGAATCCGCTGGTTGTAATGTAATTATCTGAGTAAACATGCAGGCGCTCCCTGCTCAGCCCTCCTCCCTCCCCCCTGTCTGTAGTCAGTGAAAGCTGCCTGCCCGGAGCTTATCTTTACTCCTGAGCAGATAAGAGGGAGAAAACAAAACCCGTATAGCTTGTGCACAATACAGTTATCCCCTGTGGATTAGCCAAACATGTTTGCTCAACTACAGAGACTGACATCAGCCTCCAGAGCTGATAGGTGATAAGGAGGTGGTGCGATTACATCATGGAGGAGGCACGTGTTTTTTTAAACACAGAAACACAACGCTTCTTTTTTCAAGACTCAAGAGGGGAGTATCAGCCTGTTAGGTGAGGAAATCACTTCTTGGCAAAACCCCTTTAAGGGTGCTTTCACACAGTGCATTTTTGGTGCAGTTTTTATGCGTTTTTTTTGTAGTGAAAAGGCAGTTTAATGCTGTGCATCAGAGCTGACAGAGCAGTCAGAGTGCACAGACACGCCCCTTTGAAAACTGGATTGGCAACACCCAGTTGACAGATTCAGTAATACATTTCTTGGAGGAATAACAGAGGAACAGCACAAGGAAGGAGAAGAGGGACAGCACTTATATGAGGCCTCTGTACCTCAAGTGATCACCATAGACCACCAATGCTAAATTGTTTAGGGTGAAATCTTCCTATGGTAAATTCTGTCGCTATGTGACGCCAAACAACAATCCAGCCTTTAGTCTTATGACTTCTAGGGGAATTTACACGTCCCACGGGAACTGAGAAAGTATTTTATAGATAAAATATCTGACATGAACTGAGCAATCACATTCAATAAAACAAAGGCTGATACTAGATGACAATCAGCAGAGGCGTGACTCCCAGATCCAGGAACAGCAATGGTCACAGTCTAATAGTAGAGGACACTCAACAGACTAGTGACTCCCAAATCCAGGAACACCAATGGTCACAGTCTGATAATAGAGGACACAAGTGAGTGACCCAATCCAGGAACACCATGGTTGAGCTAATAGAGAGGAACCCAGAAGATTGACTCCAATCAAGGAAACCATGGTCACAGTCTAATAGTAGAGGACACCCAGCAGACAAGTGACTCCCAGCTTCAGGAATATCAGTGGTCACAGTCTAATAGTAGAGGACACCCAGCAGACAAGTGACTCCCAGCTTCAGGAATATCAGTGGTCACAGTCTAATAGTAGAGGACACCCACAGACAATGACTCCAGCTCAGGGAAAATCAGGGTCACATCCTTATAGAGGACACCAGCAGACAAGTGACTCCCAGCTCCAGGAATATCAGTGGCCACAGTCTAATAGTTTGAGGACACCAGAAATGAGTGCTCCCAGCTCAGAACACAATGGTCCATCATAGTAGAGGACACCCAGCAGACAAGTGACTCCCAGCTCCAGGAATATCAGTGGTCACAGTCTAATAGTAGAGGACACCCAGAAGATGAGTGACTCCCAGCTTCAGGAACACCAATGGTCACAGTCTAATAGTAGAGGACACCCAGCAGACAAGTGACTCCCAGCTCCAGGAATATCAGTGGTCACAGTCTAATAGTAGAGGACACCCAGAAGATGAGTGACTCCCAGATCCAGGAATATCAGTGGTCACAGTCTAATAGTAGAGGACACCCAGCAGACAATGATCCAGCTCAGGAATTCAGGTCACAGTCTTATAGTAGAGGACACCAGCAGACAAGTGACTCCCAGCTCCAGGATATCAGTGGTCACAGTTAATATTAGAGGACACCCAGAAAGATGACTCCCATCCAGAATTACTAAAGTACAGTCTGAAGTAGAGATGCTCATGAGATGAGGACTCAGCTCCAGGAAGCCAATGGTCACAGTCTAAAAGTAGAGGACAACCAGGAGATGAGTGACTCCCAGCCCCAGGAACACCAATGGTCACAGTCTGATAGTAGTGGACACCCAAGAAATGAGTGACTCTCAGCCCCAGGAGTACCACTGTCACAGTCTGATAGTAGAGGTCACCCAGGAGATGAGTGACTCCCAGCATCAGTAACACCAATGGTCACAGTCTGATAGTAGAGGACACCCGGGATATGAGTGACTCCCAGCTCCAGGATCAACAATGGTCACAGTCTGATAGTAGAGGACACCCAGTAGATGAGTGACTCCCAGCCCCAGGAGTACCACTGTTACAGTCTGATAGTAGAGGATACCCAGGAGATGAGTGACTTCCAGATCCAGGAACACCAATGGTCACAGTCTGATAGTAGAGGACACCCAGGAGATGAGTGACTCCCAACTCCAGGAACACCAATGGTCACAGTCTAATAGTAGAGGACACCCATGAGATGAGTGACTCCCAGTTCAAGGAACACCAATGGTCGTAGTCTAATAGTAGAGGACACCCAGATGACGAGTGACTCCCCGATCCAGGAACACCAATGGTCACAGTCTAATAGTAGAGGACACACAGTAATGAGTACTCCAGCCCAGGATACCACTGTCACAGTCTGATAGTAGAGGACACCCAGGAGATGAGTGATTCGCAGATCCAGGAACACCAATGGTCACAATCTAATAGTAGAGAACACCCAAGACATGAGTGACTCTCAGAGCCACGAATACCAATGGTCACAGTATAATAGTAGAGAACACCCACTCCAGGGAGATGAGTGACTCCCAGGAGATGAGTGACTCCCAACTCCAGGAACACCAATGGTCACAGTCTAATAATAGAGGACACCCGGGAGATGAGTGACTCCCAGATCCAGGAACACCAATGGTTACAGTCTAATAGTAGAAGACACTAAGAAGATGAATGACTCCTAGATCCAGGAATACCAATAGTCACAGTCTAATAGTAGAGAACACCCAAGACATGAGTGACTCCCGGAGCCATGAATACCAATGGTCACAGTATAATAGTAGAGAACACCCAGGAGATGAATGACTCCCGGGAGATGAGTGACTCCCAGCCCCAGGAGTACCACTGTCACAGTATGATAGTAGAGGTCACCCAGGAGATGAGTGACTCCCAGATCCAGGAATACCAAAGGTCACAGTCTGATAGTAGAGGATGCTCATGAGATGAGTGACTCCCAGCTCCAGGAAGCCAATGGTCACAGTCTAAAAGTAGAGGACAACCAGGAGATGAGTGTTTCCCAGCCCCAGGAACACCAGTGGTCACAGTCTAAAAGTAGAGGACACCCCGGAAATGAGTGACTCCCAGCCCC
Organism: Phyllomedusa bahiana; assembly: GCA_025379985.1. Classification (NCBI taxonomy): domain Eukaryota; kingdom Metazoa; phylum Chordata; class Amphibia; order Anura; family Hylidae; genus Phyllomedusa; species Phyllomedusa bahiana. The sequence continues at coordinate 52,101 of JAODAL010011418.1, forward strand.
AGGAGTACCACTGTCACAGTCTGATAGTAGAGGCCACCCAGGAGATGAGTGACTCCCAGCATCAGTAACACCAATGGTCACAGTCTGATAGTAGAAGACACCCAGGAGATGAGTGACTCCCAGCCCCAGGAACACCAATGGTCACAGTCTGATAGTAGAGGACACCCAGTAGATGAGGGACTCCTAGCCCCAGGAGATACCACTGTTACAGTCTGATAGTAGAGGATACCCAGGAGATGAGTGACTTCCAGATCCAGGAACACCAATGGTCACAGTCTGATAGTAGAGGACACCCAGGAGATGAGTGACTCCCAGCTCCAGGATCAACAATGGTCACAGTCTTATAGTAGAGGACACCCAGTAGATGAGTGACTCCCAGCCCCAGGAGTACCACTGTCACAGTCTGATAGTAGAGGACACCCAGGAGATGAGTGATTCGCAGATCCAGGAACACCAATGGTCACAGTCTAATAGTAGAGAACACCCAAGACATGAGTGACTCACAGAGCCACGAATACCAATGGTCACAGTATAATAGTAGAGAACACCCAGGAGATGAATGACTCCAGGGAGATGAGTGACTCCCAGGAGATGAGTGACTCCCAACTCCAGGAACACCAATGGTCACAGTCTAATAATAGAGGACACCCAGGAGATGAGTGACTCCCAGATCCAGGAACACCAATGGTTACAGTCTAATAGTAGAAGACACTAAGAAGATGAATGACTCCTAGATCCAGGAATACCAATAGTCACAGTCTAATAGTAGAGAACACCCAAGACATGAGTGACTCCCAGAGCCATGAATACCAATGGTCACAGTATAATAGTAGAGAACACCCAGGAGATGAATGACTCCCGGGAGATGAGTGACTCCCAGCCCCAGGAGTACCATTGTCACAGTATGATAGTAGAGGACAGGGCTGGACTGGGAATAAAAATCAGCCCTGGCACAGAGCCCCCAGCAGCCCACATACAATATCCACTTACAAAATGTCCCTTGTTCTCGCACTTCGCCACTTTCTGAAATAAACTACATTATAAAGGTGATTTCACAAAGAACATTTTTGGTGCATTTTTTATGTTTTTGGTGCGTTTTTGTGCAGAAAGGCAGAGTAGTTAATGCCGTATATTTCTGCACAAAAAAAACGCATCAAAAAATGCACCAAAACCGCTCTGTGTGAGAGCCCCCTACATACAAGCAAGAAAGAAAAAGTGGTGCAGAGTCAGGTGTGCACTTGCTTTACAATCAGGGACAAGCCTACACTGACACTACATAAGCACCAACATAACCTACAACCCCACCAATCACATCCCCAGTAGTCAGGTCACCATCACATGAATACAGCACTGACTCAACACAGAAGTAAAATTACCCCTGACATCAGGAACTCACAGGAGACGTCATCTCTGATGGGAGTTGTTCTCTTCTTCTTTTCTTCTCCATCTGTCCCAAACCTCCATGATGTCTTCCCTGATGAGTCGTTCTCTTCTCCGAGTCGCTCTCTTCCCTTTTTTTCTCCGTCCAGTACAGCATGCAGTGTCTTCTTCTCCCGGTCACTACTCATCCCTGTAGAATTTACCACAAATACATCTTAGACTCCTCTCTTTTCCAGCACTTTCCTATCAATTCCCACCTCTGTACAAACTCCCCATCCATAGAGCCCCAAATAGTAATAGTGTCCCTTTTGGTGCCCTACACAGTAATTGTACCCCAAACAGTGTATTTTAGAAATTTAAAAAAGTCATATAAGTGGCATGTAAATAGGTATACCCCCATTAGGTAGGTATTCAAGCCCCCCTATTAGGCAGGTAAGCATATAGACCTCCTAAAGCAGGTAGCTGGGGCTGTCCCAGGATATTAGCCAGGTAGGGCCAGTATTTTCCCAGGCAGGGCCAGTAATGAGGAGGCAGGGCTAGTTATTAGGCAGGCACGGCCAGTTCTTAGGCAGGCAGGGCTAGTTCTGAGGCAGGCAGGGCCAGTTCTTAGGCAGGCAGGGCTAGTTATTCGGCAGGCAGGGCCAGTTCTTAGGCAGGTAGGGCAAGTTCTAAGGCTGGCAGGGCGAGTTCTGAGGCAGGCAGGGCTAGTTCTGAGGCAGGCATGGACAGTTCTTAGGCAGGCAGGGCTAGTTATTAGGAAGGTAGGGCCAGTTCTTAGGCAGGTAGAGCCAGTTCTGAGGCAGGCAGGGCCAGTTCTTAGGCAGGCAGGGCCAGTTCTTAGGCAGGCAGGGCCAGTTCTGAGGCAGGCAGGGCCAGTTCTGAGGCAGGCAGGGCCAGTTCTTAGGCAGGTAGGGCTAGTTCTTAGGCAGGCAGGGCTAGTTCTTAGGCAGGCAGGGCTAGTTCTTAGGCAGGCAGGGCCAGTTCTTAGGCAGGCAGGGCTAGTTCTTAGGCAGGCAGGGCCAGTAATTAGGAGGCAGGGCTAGTTCTTAGGCAGACAGGGCCAGTTCTTAGGCAGACGGGCCAGTTAATAGGCAGGCAGGGCCAGTAATTAGAAGGCAGGGCTAGTTCGTAGGCAGGGCCAGTTCTTAGGCAGGCAGGGCCAGTTCTTAGGTAGGGCTATCTTAGGCAGGCAGGGCTAGTTCTTAGGCAGGCAGGGCTAGTTCTTAGGCAGGTAGGGCTAGTTCTGAGGCAGGTAGGGCTAGTTCTGAAGCAGGTAGGGCTAGTTCTGAGGAAGGCAGGGCTAGTTCTTAGGCAGGTAGGGCTAGTTCTGAGGCAGGCAGGGCCAGTTCTTAGGCAGGTAGGGCTATGTAAGGCAGGCAGGACCAGTTCTGAGGCAGGCAGGGCTAGTTCTGAGGCAGGCAGGGCTAGTTCTGAGGCAGGCAGGGCCAGTTCTGAGGCAGGTAGGGCTAGTTCTGAGGCAGGTAGGGCTAGTTCTGAGGCAGGTAGGGCTAGTTCTGAGGCAGGCAGGGCTAGTTCTGAGGCAGGCAAGGCCAGTTCTTAGGCAGGTAGGGCTATGAAAGGCAGGCAGGACCAGTTCTTATGCAGGCAGGGCTAGTTCTGAGGCAGGTAAGGCTAGTTCTGAGGCAGGCATGGCCAGTTCTTAGGCAGGCATGGCCAGTTCTTAGGCAGGCAGGGCCAGTTCTTAGGCAGGCAGGGCCAGTTCTTAGGCAGGCAGGGCCAGTAATTAGGCAGGCAGGGCCAGTAATTAGGAGGCAGGGCTAGTTCTTAGGCAGGGATAGTTCTTAGGCAGGCAGGGCCGGTTCTTAGGCAGGTAGGGCTATCTTAGGCAGGCAGGGCTAGTTCTTAGGCAGGTAGGGCTAGTTCTGAGGCAGGTAGGGGTATCTTAGGCAGGCAGGACTAGTTCTGAGGCAGGTAGGGCTAGTTCTTAGGCAGGCAGGGCCAGTTCTTAGGCAGGCAGGGCCAGTAATTAGGAGGCAGGGCTAGTTCTTAGGCAGGCAGGGCCAGTTCTTAGGCAGGTAGGGCTATCTTAGGCAGGCAGGGCTAGTTCTTAGGCAGGTAGGGCTAGTTCTGAGGCAGGGAGGGCTAGTTCTGAGGCAGGGAGGGCTAGTTCTGAGGCAGGGAGGGCTAGTTCTGAGGCAGGTAGGGCTAGTTCTGAGGCAGGGAGGGCTAGTTCTGAGGCAGACAGGGCCAGTTCTTAGGCAGGTAGGGCTATCTTAGGCAGGCAGGGCCAGTTCTAATGCAGGCAGGGCTAGTTCTGAGGCAGGTAAGGCTAGTTCTGAGGCAGTTAGGGCCAGTTCTTAGGCAGGCAGGGCTAGTTCTGAGGCAGGTAGGGCTAGTTCTGAGGCAGGAAGGGCTGTCTTAGGCAGGCAGGGCCAGTTCTTAGGCAGAAAGGGCCAGTTCAGAGTCAGGCAGGGCTAGTTCTAAGGCAGGCAGGGCAGGACATTAGGCATGGCAGGGCCATATCTTAGAAAAGCAGGGGCCAGTTGTTACGCAGGCAGGGCTAGATCTTAGGCAGGCAGGGCTAGTTCTTAGGCAGGGAGGGCTAGTTCTTAGGCAGGTCGGGCTAGTTCTTAGGGAAGTAGGGCCAGTTATTAGGCAGGTAGGGCTAGTTCTTAGGCAGGCAGGGCCAGTAATTAAGCAGGTAGAGCTAGTTCTTAGGCTGGGCCAGTTCTTAGGCAGCTAGGGCCAGTTCTGAGGCAGGCAGGGCTAGTTCTTAGGCAGGCAGGGCTGGTCCTTAGGCATGGCAGGGCCAGTTCTTAGACAAGCAGGGCCAGTTGTTACGCAGGCAGGGCTAGATCTTAGGCAGGCAGGGCTAGTTCTTAGGCAGGGAGGGCTAGTTCTTAGGCAGGCAGGGCTAGTTCTTAGGCAGGGAGGGCCAGTTATTAGGCAGGTAGGGCTAGTTCCCAGGCAGGCAGGGCCAGTAATTAGGAGGCAGAGCTAGTTCCTAGGCAGGGCCAGTTCTTAGGCAGGTAGGGCTAGTTCTTAGGCAGGCAGGGCCAGTAATTAGGAGGCAGGGCTAGTTCTGAGGCAGGGCCAGTTCTTAGGCAGGCAGGGCCAGTTCTTAGGCAGGTAGGGCTATCTTAGGCAGGCAGGGCCAGTTCTTAGGCAGGCAGGGTTAGTTCTTAGGCAGGCAGGGCTCGTTTTGAGGCAGGCAGGGCTAGTTCTGAGGCAGGCAGGGCTAGTTCTTAGGCAGGCAGGGCCAGTTCTTAGGCAGGGAGGGCTAGTTCTGAGGCAGGCAGGGCTAGTTCTGAGGCAGGCATGGACAGTTCTTAGGCAGGTAGGGCTAGTTCTTAGGCAAACAGGGCCAGTTCTTAGGCAGGCAGGGCTAGTTCTTAGGCAGGCAGGGTTAGTCCTTAGGCAGGCAGGGCCAGTTCTTTGGCAAGCAGGGCCAGTTCTTAGGCAGGCAGGGCTAGTTCTTAGGCAGGCAGGGCTAGTTCTTAGGCAGACAGGGTTAGTCCTTAGGCAGGCAGGGCCAGTTCTTTGGCAAGCAGGGCCAGTAATTAGGCAGGTAGGGCTAGTTCTTAGGCAGGCAGGGATAGTTCTTAGGCAGGGAGGGCCAGTAATTAGGCAGGACGGGCTAGTTCTTAGGCAGGCAGGGCCAGTAATTAGGAGGCAGGGCTAGTTCTTAGGCAGGCAGGGCCAGTTCTTAGGCAGGCAGGGTCAGTAATTAGGAGGCAGGGCTAGTTCTTAGGCAGGCAGGGCCAGTTCTTAGGCAGGCAGGGGCTGTCATTAGGCAGGCAGGGCCAGTATTTTAGGTAGGGCTATCTTAGGCAGGCAGGGCCAGTTCTTAGGCAGGCAGGGCCAGTTCTTAGGCAGGTAGGGCTAGTTCTGAGGCAGGTAGGGCTAGTTCTTAGGCAGGCAGGGCCAGTTCTTAGGCAGGCAGGGCTAGTTCTGAGGCAGGCAGGGCTAGTTCTTAGGCAGGCAGGGCTAGTTCTGAGGCAGGCAGGGCTAGTTCTGAGGCAGGCAGGGCCAGTTATTGGGCAGGTAGGGCTAGTTCTGAGGCAGGCAGGGCTAGTTCTGAGGCAGGCATGGACAGTTCTTAGGCAGGTAGGGCCAGTTCTAAGGCGGGCAGGGCTAGTTCTTAGGCAGGCAGGGCTAGTTCTTAGGCAAACAGGGCCAGTTCTTAGGCAGGCAGGGCTAGTTCTTAGGCAGGCAGGGCTAGTTCTTAGGCAGGCAGGGCCAGTTCTTTGGCAAGCAGGGCCAGTTCTTAGGCAGGCAGGGATAGTTCTTAGGCAGACAGGGATAGTTCTTAGGCAAACAGGGCCAGTTCTTAGGCAGGCAGGGCTAGTTCTTAGGCAAGCAGGGCCAGTCCTTAGGCAGGCAGGGCTAGTTCTTAGGCAGGTAGGGCCAGTAATTAGGCAGGCAGGGCCAGTTCTTAGGCAAGTAGGGTCAGTTCTTAGGCAGGCAGGGCCAGTAATTAGGCAGGCAGGGCTAGTTCTTAGGCAGGCAGGGCCAGTAATTAGGAGGCAGGGCTAGTTCTTAGGCAGGCAGGGCCAGTTCTTAGGCAGGCAGGGTCAGTAATTAGGCAGGCAGGGCAAGTTCTTAGGTAGGGCTATCTTAGGCAGGCAGGGCCAGTTCTTAGGCTGGCAGGGCCAGTTCTTAGGCAGGCAGGGCTAGTTCTGAGGCAGGTAGGGCTAGTTCTTAGGCAGGCAGGGCCAGTTCTTAGGCAGGCAGGGCTAGTTCTGAGGCAGGTAGGGCCAGTTCTTAGGCTGGCAGGGCTAGTTCTGAGGCAGGCAGGGCTAGTTCTGAGGCAGGCAGGGCCAGTAATTAGGCAGGTAGGGCTAGGTCTTAGGCAGGTAGGGCTAGTTCTGAGGCAAGCAGGGCCAGTTCTTAGGCAGGCAGGGCTAGCTCCGCGGCAGGCAGGGCTAGTTCTGCGGCAGGCAGGGCTAGTTCAGAGGCAGGCAGGGCTAGTTCTGAGGCAGGCAGGGCTATTTCTGATGCAAGCAGGGCCAGTTCTTAGGCAGGCAGGGCTAGTTCTTAGGCAGGTAGGGCTAGTTCTTAGGCAGGCAGAGCTAGTTCTGAGGCAGGCAGGGCTAGTTCTTAGGCAGGCAGGGCTAGTTCTGAGACAGGCAGGGCTAGTTCTTAGGCAGGCAGTGCTAGTTCTGAGGCAGGCAGGGCTAGTTCTTAGGCAGGCAGGGCTTGTTCTGCGGCAGGTAGGGCCAGTTCTTAGGCAGGCAGGGCTAGTTCTTAGGCAGGTAGGGCTAGTTCTTAGGCAGGTAGGGCCAGTTCTTAGGCAGGTAGGACTAGTTCTTAGGCAGGAAGGGCCAGTTCTTAGGCAGGCAGGGCTAGTTCTGAGGCAGGTAGGCCAGTTCTTAGGCAGGTAGGGCTAGTTCTTAGGCAGGTAGGGCTAGTTCTTAGGCAGGTAGGGCCCGTTCTTAGGCAGGTAGGGCTAGTTCTTAGGCAGGTAGGGCCAGTTCTTAGGCAGGGAGGGCTAGTTCTTAGGCAGGCAGGGCTAGTTCTTAGGCAGGCAGGGCAAGTTCTTAGGCAGGCAGGGCTAGTTCTTAGGCAGGCAGGGCTAGTTCTTAGGCAGGCAGGGCTAGTTCTGAGGCAGGCAGGGCCAGTTCTTAGGCAGGCAGGGCTAGTTCTTAGGCAGGCAGGGCTAGTTCTGAGGCAGGCAGGGCTAGTTCTGAGGCAGGCAGGGCCAGTTCTTTGGCAAGCAGGGCCAGTTCTTAGGCAGGCAGGGCTAGTTCTTAGGCAGACAGGGTTAGTCCTTAGGCAGGCAGGGCCAGTTCTTTGGCAAGCAGGGCCAGTAATTAGGCAGGTAGGGCTAGTTCTTAGGCAGGCAGGGATAGTTCTTAGGCAGGCAGGGCCAGTAAATAGGAGGCTGGGCTAGTTCTTAGGCAGGCAGGGCCAGTAATTAGGAAGCAGGGCTAGTTCTTAGGCAGGCAGGGCCAGTTCTTAGGCAGGCAGGGCCAGTAATTAGGCAGGCAGGGCCAGTTCTTAGGTAGGGCTATCTTAGGCAGGCAGGGCCAGTTCTTAGGCTGGCAGGGCCAGTTCTTAGGCAGGCAGGGCTAGTTCTGAGGCAGGTAGGGCTAGTTCTGAGGCAGGCAGGGCCAGTTCTGAGGCAGGCAGGGCTAGTTCTGAGGCAGGCAGGGCCAGTTCTTAGGCAGGCAGGGCTAGTTCTGAGGCAGGCAGGGCTAGTTCTGAGGCAGGCAGGGCCAGTTATTAGGCAGGTAGGGCTAGTTCTGAGGCAGGCAGGGCTAGTTCTGAGGCAGGCAGGGCCAGTTCTTAGGCAGGCAGGGCTAGTTCTGAGGCAGGCAGGGCCAGTTCTGAGGCAGGCAGGGCTCATTTTGAGGCAGGCAGGGCTAGTTCTGAGGCAGGCAGGGCTAATTCTGATGCAAGCAGGGCCAGTTCTTAGGCAGGCAGGGCTAGTTCTTAGGCAGGTAGGGCTAGTTCTTAGGCAGGCAGGGCTAGTTCTGAGGCAGGCAGGGCTAGTTCTTAGGCAGGCAGGGCTAGTTCTGAGGCAGGCAGGGCTAGTTCTTAGGCAGGCAGGGCTAGTTCTGAGGCAGGCAGGGCTAGTTCTTAGGCAGGCAGGGCTAGTTCTGAGGCAGGCAGGGCTAGTTCTTAGGCAGGCAGGGCTAGTTCTTAGGCAGGCAGGGCTAGTTCTGAGGCAGGCAGGGCCAGTTCTTAGGCAGGTAGGGCTAGTTCTTAGGCAGGTAGGGCTAGTTCTTAGGCAGGTAGGGCCAGTTCTTAGGCAGGTAGGGCTAGTTCTTAGGCAGGTAGGGCCAGTTCTTAGGCAGGCAGGGCTAGTTCTTAGGCAGGTAGTGCCAGTTCTTAGGCAGGTAGGGCTAGTTCTTAGGCAGGCAGGGCTAGTTCTTAGGCAGGTAGGGCCAGTTCTTAGGCAGGTAGGGCCTGTTCTTAGGCAGATAGGGCCAGTTCTTAGGCAGGCAGGGCTAGTTCTTAGGCAGGCAGGGCATGTTCTTATGCAGGCAGGGCCTGTTCTTACGCAGGCAGGGCTAGTTCTTAGGCAGGCAGGGCTAGTTCTTAGGCAGGGAGGGCTAGTTCTGATGCAGGCAGGGCCAGTTCTTAGGCAGGCAGGGCTCGTTGTGAGGCAGGCAGGGCTAGTTCTGAGGCAGGTAGGGCTAGTTCTGAGGCAGGCAGGCTGGCAGGGCTAGTTCTGAGGCAGGCAGGGCTAGTTCTGAGGAAGGTAGACTGGCAGGGCTAGTTCTGAGGCAAGCATGCTGGCAGGGCTAGTACTTAGGCAGGTAGGGCCAGTAATTAGTTTTAAAAAAATAATAATAATACTTACCTGGTTCCCCTCCTCTTCTGCTCCGGTGCGGCCGCTCTCACCCGAGTGCGGGCCATGCAGCAGAGTGCGGGCCGTGGGAGCATGCGCGCGATGACGTCATCACATCGCGCGCCTGCTGCGCGGCCTCCTGGGAGCTGATTGGCCGGGATCAGAAGATCCTGCTGTTCTGCCTCGGCCGCTGCTTGCACCGCGCGTTGCAGGCAGCGGCCGTGATGGCTGCATGCCTGGGTCTGTGGCCCCCTGGCACAGGGGTCCGGTCGCATATGCGACCATTGCGGCCCCTGTACGTGCGCCATCCGCCGGCACTCGGGGCCCGCTGTGGGGAAGCACAGGCCCCCTCGGCGGGTTCTCCGAGCCGGTGCTGCGGCCCGGACCCCAGCGGCCCACCGGGCAAATGCCCAGTTTGCCCTATGGGCAGTCCGGGCCTGGTAGAGGACACCCAGGAGATGAGTGACTCCCAGCTCCACGAACACCAGTGGTCACAGTCTGATAGTAGAGGACACCCAGGAGATGAGTGACTCCCAGCCCCAGAAACACCAATGGTCACAGTCTAATAGTAGAGGACACCCAGGAGATGTGTGACTCCCAACCCCAAGAACACCAATGGTCATAGTCTGATAGTAAAGAAGACCCAGGAGATGAGTGACTTCCAGCCCCAGAAGTACCACTGTCACAGTCTGATAGTAGAGGACACTCAGGAGAGGAGGAAATTCCAGCCCCAGGAACACCAATGGTCACAGTCTGATAATAGAGGACACCAAGGAGATGAGTGACTCCCAGATCCAGGAACACCAATGGTCACAGTCTTATGGTAGAGAACACCCAGATGACGAGTGACTTCCAGCCCCAGGAACACCAATGGTCACAGTCTGATAGTAGAGGACACCCAGGAGATGAGTGACTCCCAGATCCAGGAACACCAGTGGTCACAGTGTGATAGTAGAGGACACCCAGGAGATGTGTGACTCCCAGCCCCAGGAACACCAATGGTCACAGTCTGATATTAGAGGACACCAAGGAGATGAGTGACTCCCAGATCCAGGAACACCAATGGTCACACTGTGATAGTAGAGGACACACAGAATATAAGTGACTCCCAGCCCCAGGAGCACCAATGGTCACAGTCTGATAGTAGAGAACACCCAGGAGATGAGTGACTCCCAGCCCCAGGAACACCAATGGTCACAGTCTGATATTAGAAGACACCCAGGAGATAAGTGACTCCCAGCCCCAGGAACACCAATGGTCACAGTCTAATAGTAGCGGACACCCAGGAGATGAGTGACTCCCAGCCCCAGGACTACCACTGTCACACTCTGATAGTAGAGGACACCCAGGATATGAGTGACTCCCAGATCCAGGAACACCAATGGTCACAGTCTGATAGTAGAGGACACCCAGGAGATGAGTGACTCCCAGCCCCAGGAACACCAATGGTCACAGTGTGATAGTAGAGGACACCCAGGAGATGTGTGACTCCCAGCCCCAGGAACACCAATGCACACAGAATGAAAGTAGAGGACACCCAGGAGATGAGTGACTACCAGCCCCAGGAACACCAATGGTCACAGTCTGATAGTAGAGGACACCAGGAGATGAGTGACTCCCAGCCCCAGGAACACCAATGGTCACAGTCTAATAGTAGAGGACACCCAGGAGATGAGTGACTCCCAGCCCCAGGAACACCAATGGTCACAGTCTGATAGTAGAGGACACCCAGGAGATGAGTGACTCCCAGCCCCAGGAACACCAATGGTCACAGTGTGATAGTAGAGGACACCCAGGACATGAGTGACTCCCAGCCCCAGGACTATCACTGTCCCAGTCTTCACAACTATTATTGTGTCTCCCAGTCTAGATCACACAGAGCGTCCTCTCATCACTTTCTGGAAGACTCCAGTATAATCCCAGCAGACAGACAGGTTCCATTCGCCATAGGGCAATTATCTGATCTTGCTGTTTGCCTCTGTGTTTTCATTGTGCAGATTTAGAAGGTCGCACGGGGACAGAGGTTGTGGACTGAGATCTGTTGCACTCAGAGGCCATTACAGAAGTCACTTTCCACAGACAAAGAGCAGAAGGAATGAAATTAACAAATGAAAATGTAATGATGATAAACAGGACATAGTTACTAACGCAATGGAAACCAGAGCTCAGAATCCGGGCTTATGTAATGACACCGCATGCGCCCAGGAACAGCAGCAGCTTCTCTAAGATGACCAAGCTCTAGATGAAGCCCTCAGGATTTTATTGGTGGGTCCATGTTGACCCATGTTGATCAGGAGCACCATGGTGCTGGGATGCCAAGTACCCTCCATTGTTTATACATCATATCGATCATATGACCAGTTGTGCCTGGTACTGCTGCTAGTTCCCAGCTGAGAAGTGGATACACATTTATCCAGTCTAGACAATGCTCTGTGAGCTAAACAGCCTGGACTCCAGATTAAATTGCACACAGCTAGTCCTGATATCAGCTAAGATGTGGATAAATGTGTATCCAGTCTAGACAATGCTCTGTGAGCTAAACAGCTTGGAGTCCAGCTTAAATTGCATACAGCTAGTCCTGATCTCAAATGAGAAGTGGATAGATGTATGTGTATTCAGACTAGACTATGCTCTGTGAGCTAAACAGCCTGAAATCCAGACTGATACATTGTACATAGTTAGTTCTTCTCTCAGTTGAGAAGTGAATACAATTGTATCCAGTCTAGACAATGCTCTGTGAGCTAAATAGCATGGACCCCAAACTGATACATTGTACATAGCTAGTCCTGCTCTCAGCTGAGACGTGGATACAAATGTACTCAGACTAGACATTGCTCTGTGAGCTAAACACATCAGGAGAAGCAGCACAAATATCTATACTGTTTCTGTTTAGCTTACAGAGCATTGTCTTAACTTTATACAATTGTATCCACTTCTCAGCTGAGAGTAGGACTAGCTATATACAATTTATCAGTTTGGAGTCCAGGCTGTGTAGCTCACTGAGCATTGTCTAGACTGGATATTTAACCACTTCTCAGCTGAGAGCATGATTAGCTATGTACAATGTATCAGTCTGGAGTCCAGGTTGTTTAGCTCACAGAGTATTGTCTAGAATGAATACAATCGTATCCTCTTCTCAGCTGAGAGCAGGACTAGCTATGTGCAATGTATCAGTCCGGAGTCCAAAGTGTTCAGCTCACAGAGCATTGTCTAGACTGGATACAATTGTATCCACTTCTCAGCTGAGAGCAAGACTAGCTATGTACAATGTATCAGTCTGGAGTCCAGGCTGTTAAGCTCACAGAGCATTGTCTAGCTATTTAAAATGGTGAAGAACTGAAACACAAAACTATTAGAAAGTTGTAGAAGGTTTCTCTTATCAGGGCTTACACCTTACATAAATCCTGCTATGGTTACAGTTACTGTAACAGGGACGCTCTGTGAATCTTCACGCACCCCTCCCCCTCCTCCAAATATCTTGTTTCGATAAATCAAGTTACACATTTGCAACCTGTTATAGTTAAGTGCTTGTATTGTGTGGAGCAGAACGAGGTCTTTGTGTCCTTCCCTAATAGCAAAGAATGCGGCCAGTGTTTTCAGAGTCAATGTCACGTTAAACTTCAACGTAACCTGCCGGGCGACTCCTGATGGTCTCTAGTGTTCGCTCCTCTGGATGGTGGGCCTGTCCCGACCCATTCACAGGGCCATGAGAGGACGCTGTACCCGGGCCCACTCTCTCCAGACATCATTGACTTCCCATAAATATCCGAAGGTCGGATCAGACGGGATTTGAAGCACAATAGCGTTGGGAATGTCTCTAGATCAACTTTCATGGGGTCTGTAAGCTAAACAGCCTGGACTCCGTACTGACACATTGTACATAGCTAGCCCTGCTCACAACTGAGAAGTGTATACAAATCTACTCAGACTACACAATGCTCTGTGAGCTCAACAGCCTGGACTCCGTACTGATACATTGTACATAGCTAGTCCTGCTCACAACTGAGAAGTGTATACAAATCTACTCAGACTAGACAATGCTCTGTGAGCTAAACAGCCTGGACTCCGTACTGATACATTGTACAGAGCTAGTCCTGCTCACAACTGAGAAGTGGATACAAATATACTCAGACTAGACAATGCTCTGTGAGCTAAACAACCTGGACTCCAGACTGATACATTGTACATAGCTAGTCCTGCTCTCAGCTGAGAAGTGGATACAAATGTACTCAGACTAGACAATGCTCTGTGAGCTAAACAGCCTGGACTCCGTACTGATACATTGTACAGAGCTAGTCCTGCTCTCAGCTGAGAAGTGGGTACAAATGTACTCAGACTAGACAATGCTCTGTGAGCTACACAGCCTGGACTCTGAACTGATACATTGTACATAGCTAGTCCTGCTCTCAGCTGAGAAGGGGATACAAATGTACTCAGACTAGACAATGCTCTGTGAGCTAAACAGCCTGGACTCCGTACTGATACATGGTACATAGCTATTCCTGCTCTCAGCTGAGAAGTGGATACAATTGTATCCAGGTTAGACAATGCTCTGTGAGCTAAGCAGCTTGGACCCTATACTGATACATTGCACATAGCGAGTCCTGCTCTCAGCTGAGAAGTGGATACAAATGTACTCAGACTAGACAATGCTCTGTGAGCTAAACAGCCTGGACTCCAGACTGATACATTGTACAGAGCTAGTCCTGCTCACAACTGAGAAGTGGATACAAATGTACTCAGACTAGACAATGCTCTGTGAGCATTGGAAAAGTAGCAGAAATAGCAATGTCTTGACTTGATATAATTGTATCCTCTTCACAGCTGAAAGCAGGACTCACTATGTACAATGTATCAGTCTGGAGGCCAGGCTGTTGAGCTCACAGAGCATTGTCTAGAATGAATACAATTGTATCCTCTTCTAAGCTGAGAGCAGGTCTAGCTATGTTCAATGTATTAGACTATGTTCAATGACTCCAGACTGGTACATTGTACATAGCTAGTGCTTTCTTCAGCTAATTAGCAGGTACAATTGTATCCAGTCTAGACAATGCTCTGTAAGCTAAACAGCATGGACTCCGTACTGATACATTGTACATGGCTAGTCCTGCATTCAGCTGAACAGTGGATACAAATGTACTCAGACTAGACAATGCGCTGTACATCAGGAAAAGCTGCACAAATGTCTCTGCTAGTTTGTGTTTAGCTCACAGAGCATTGATTTTGCAGGATGAGAAGGAGCGGCGGGTATCGCACGGTCAAAGACTCCTCCGATTAACCCCGCGAGGGTCGGAAAGGTCGAGAACGATTGTGGACGTTCCTGCTTCTCGTAAAGACGTTATCTAAACCTCGACAGACAAAAGGGGAACGAAGCCAAAATCCTAATGTACGAGAGGAGCGAGAGCGGCAGATGACCTCTCAGCGACCCGCGCGCTGACACTCACAGGGTTAATGCAGGATTTTGGCAGGGGTGAATATTTTCCAACATGTTTATAGAAACAAAAGAAAAACCCCACCCCACCCTCGCCGGGCAAGCTGTTTCCTGTAGAAACCTCACTCACCGAGTGGCGGCTTTAGTGTTAAGAGTCGACGGAGAGGCCCAATCTGCACAAATGATCTATTAGTGCTCCTCGGGACCTGACAATAGGACTTTTTTAGGGGCTTTTCGTATGTTTTTGGCCAGGAAGAGATCAATGGCGACCGAAAACGAGAGCCTATCCACCCAAGATCAGAGACTCAGGGATCACCGGACCCTGAAAGGCCGAAAAATGATGACCCTGCTGTTCTGGAAGGGGTTAAGTACAGTTCGCTGTCTTCCAAAAACAGCACCACAACTGTCCACAGGTCATCTGTGGTACTGCAGCTCAGACGTCTCCGCCTTATTACAGCAGAACTGCAATACCAGACACAACCAAAGCACATCAGGGGCGCTGTTTAATGTTTTCTTCCATCCTAAACCTTACCACAGCAGAACTGCAATACCAGACACAACCAACGCACATCGGGGGGCGCTGTTTCAGGTTTTTCCCATCCTAAATAACCACTTTGCTACAGCAGAACTGCAATACCAGACACAGCCAACGCACAACGATGGCGCTATTTCAGGTTTTGTTCCATCCTAAACAACCACCTTACTACAGCAGAATTGCAATACCAGTAACAACCAGTGCACATCAGTGGCGCTGTTTCGGGTTTTTCCCATCCTACACAACCTCCTTACCACAGCAGAACTGCAATACCAGACACGAACAATGCACATTGGTGGCGCTATTTCAGGTTTTGTTCCATCCTAAACATCCACTCTACTACTGCAGAACTGCAATACCAGACACAACCAACGCACATCGGGGGGGCACTGTTTCAGGTTTTTCCCATCCTAAATAACCACTTTGCTTCAGCAGAACTGCAATACCAGACACAGCCAACGCACAACGGTGGTGCTGTTTAATGTTTTCTTGCATCCTAAACAACCACCTTACTACAGCAGAATTGCAATACCAGTAACAACCAGTGCACATCAGTGGCGCTGTTTCGGGTTTTTCCCATCCTACGCAACCACCTTACCACAGCAGAACTGCAATACCAGACACAAACAATGCACATCGGTGGCGCTATTTCAGGTTTTCTTCTATCATACACAACCAGTTACTACAGCAGAATTGCAATACCAGACACAATCAGCGCACATCGGGGGCACTGTTTCAGGTTTTTCCTTTCCAAAACAATCACTTTATTGAGACATTTTTTACAAAAATGACAAAAGTTCCTATAAAAATTTCCAGAGTGGTTGCTGAGGCTCGTACTGTCAGTGTCTCAGCGCTGTAAGGGGTGCATTCTTATTTAGTTTCTGCATGTTCTGATGCCCTATTTTATATCTAGGAGTCCATGTCTATGACCTGCTTGGGTGACCACCTGCTTGCCTGTATCTTGGGTGACCCACTTAACCCACCCAAGATACAGGCAAGATAATGGCTGGTCCTTAAAGGGGTATTCCTGTTTCATTGATTGGCTTTAAACATGTCGGCAAAGGTAAATAAAGACTGTTACCAGATATGTATATTGCTGTTCTGATTTTGCTTCTCTGCAGGGTTAGGAGCAGTTCTTGTCTCCTGCTTTTACACACAAGCTTCCCTAGGTATCGACCACCTCTCTCTGCTCTTACAGGCTGCAGCAGTGGTCAGGATGGTCACCCACTCCCTGCTCTGTTTCTTATCTTGAATGAGCTTGTTTACATTACTTACTGACAAGCTTTAACCCTTTAGAGCGCTGTAACCTTGTGCACTACAGTTTACAAACTTCCTGGACTCATGTCACTGTAACAGGATCAGCTAGGAATAGCAAAGCTGATCTGTCAATTACTGCTGTAGAACCGCCCACAGCCTGAATAGGGAGTGGGAGCCTGCAGTTGTAGGACCTTCCACAGCCTGAACAGGAAGTGGGAGCGTAAAGCTGTAGAACCTCACACAGCTTGGGCAGGAAGTGGGAGCCTGAAGCTGTAGAACCGCCCACAACCTCAACAGGAAGTGGAAGTTTGAAGCTGTAGAGCTGCCCACAGCCTGAACAGGAAGTGAAAGCCTGAAGCTCTAGAACCACCCACAGCCTGAACAGGAAATGGGAGCCTGTGCGTAAAACCTCCCCCAACTTGAGCATACATTTGTAGAACCTCCCACAGCTTGGGCAGGAAGTGGTAGCCTAAAGCTGTAGAACCTCTCACAGACTCATCAGGAAGTGGAAGTCTGAAGCTGTAGTGCTGCCCACAGTCTGAACCGGAAGTGGGAGCCTGAAGCTGTAGAGCTGTCTAAAGCCTGAACAGGAAGTGGGAGCCTTAAGTTGTAGAAACCACCTCAGCTGAACAGGAAGTGGAAGCCTGAAGTTGTAGAACCACCCACATGCCTGAACAGGAAGTGGAGCCTAAAGCTGCACAACTGCCCACAGCCTGAACAGATATTGGGACCCTGAAGCTGTAGAACCTCGCACAGCCTGACCTGGTAGTTGAACCCTTAAGTTGTAGAACCACCCACAGCCTGAACAGAAAGTGGAAGCCTGAAGATGTAGAACCACCCACAGCCTGAACAGGAAGTGGGAGCCTAAAGCTGCACAACTGCCCACAGCCTGAACAGAAATTGGGACCCTGAAGCTGTAGAACCTCCCACAGCCTGACCAGGAAGTGGGAGCCTGTAGCTGTAGAACCGCCCACAGCCTGAACAGGAAGTGGAAACCTTAAGCTGTAGAATCGCCCTCAGCCTGAAAAGAAAGTGGAAGTATGAAGCTGTAGAGCTGCCCACAGCCTACACAGGTACTGGGAGCCTGACGATGTAGAACCTTCCACAGCCTGAACAGGAAGTCGGAGCCTGAAACTGTAGAAATGCCCACAGCCTCAACAGGAAGTGGAAGCCTGAAGCTATAGAACCAACCACAGCCTGAGCAGGAAGTGGGAGCCTGAAGCTGTACAAACACCCACAGCCTGAAGAGAAAGTGGGATCCTGAAGCTGTAGAACTGCCCACAGCCTGAACAGGAACTGGGAGCCTGATTCTCGCAGTGGTTCTGTGAAACAGCATGATGAGAAAACCCCTTTAAGAAAACCTGTTCCTCCTCCATATGTGGTCCCTCCAGATCAAGTCTAATATCTGTTCCTATCATTGTGTTTGGCTAAGGCTGGAGGGGTACTGAGGATGATGTTGTCTGAAGTTTGGGGAGCATGTGCTCCTTCTGAAGGGTTTTCCCTTTGAACTGTTAAATTCTGAATCCTGTCTGGTGGAGGCTCTGGGGTCAGAGATGGGGTCTTCCCTGGAACAGATTGGTTCTTGCCTTGTGGGTTTCAGGGCATTCACCAGTGGGGAGGCTGGGCTTAAAGTCCTTGTCTCCCTCCATTCACCCACATTTTCCACACCCTTGGTTGAACTTGATGGACACGTGTCTTTTTTCAACCGTACTAACTATGTAACTATGTAAACCTACAGATGGACCACAATAATCAACTCTGCTGGTGGACCTCAAGAGTTAACTCCACTGGTGGACCCCAAGAATCAACTCCACTGGTGGACCCCAAGAATCAACTGCATTGGTGTGCCTGAATAATCAACTCCACTAGTGGTTCTCAAGAATCAACTGCACTGGTTGGCCCCAAAAATCAACTCCACTTGTGGCCCCAAGAAGAAAATATGCTGGTGGACCTCAAGAGTTAACTCTACTAATGGTACTCAAAAATCAACTCAACTAGTGGGCACCAAGAATCAACTGCACTGGTGGACCTCAGTCACCCCAGTCTGACACTGCTGTACTTTTTTATACGTTTGCGCTATTGAGACCACATACTATGGCTTCTTCTCAGGACCAGCTGTGGGGGGTGAAAGTTACATAGGGTGCATTATCTGCCACCAAGGGGGCATAAATGGCTCAGTTGGCCTCGCTACACGTAGTTTGCGCCACCAAGATCAATCATTGAAGTATTTCATGATCAGAGTTGGAAGGGGTGCTGTGGCTCACAGTGGAGTTGATTTTGGGGCCCACAGGAGTTGATTATTGGGGCCACCAGTGGAGTTGATTATTGGGGCCACAGTGGAGTTGAGTATTGGGACCCCAGTGGAGTTGATTATTGGGAACCGTGGAGTTGATTCTTGGGGGCCACCAGTGGAGGTTGTTAGTGGGCATCTACCCCACGTCGGAGCCATCGCTCCGCTCACTTGGGGAAACCCCACACCCTGGCGCGTCGCGCCCTTCTTTTGGGGCCAAGTGGAGTTGATTCTTGGGGGCACCAGTGGAGTTGCTTATTGGGGCCACCAGTGGATGTTGTTACTTGGGGCCCATCAGTGGAGTTGATTCTTGGGGCAACAGTGGGGTTATTCTTGGGGCCCACCAGTGAGATTATTCTTGGGGCACCCAGCGGAGTTGATTCTTTGGGCCACCTGCGGAGTTGATTCTTGGGCCCACCAGGGGAGTTGATTCTTGGGGCCCACCAGTGGAGTTGATTTTGGGGCCACCAGTGGAGATTGATTCTTGGGCTCTCCAGTGGAGTTGATTATTGGGGCCACCAGTGAAGTTGATTTCTTGGGGCCCCACATGTGGAGATGATTCTTGGGGCCCACCAGGTAGATGATTCTTGGGGCCACCAGGTAGATGATTCTTGGGGGGCCACCAGGGGAGATGATTCTTGGGGCACCGTGGGAGTGGATTCTATAGGGCCCACAGTGGAGTGTTTCTTGGAGCCACCAGTGGAGTTGATTTTGTGGGCCAACAGGTGGAGGTTATTCTTGGGGCCACAGTGGAGATGATTCTTTGGGGCCACCAGTGGAGTTGATTTTCTTGGGGGGGCCACCAGGCGGAGTGGATCTTGGGCGCCCACCGGGCGAGTTTGAATTATGTGGGGCCCACCAGTAGAGTTGATTTTGGTGCCCACCAGGGAGGTTGACTTTGGGGCCCAACCCGGGGGTGTTGATTCTTGGGGCCACAGTGGAGATGTTTCTTGGGGCCAACCAGATGGAGTTGATTCTTGGGGCACCAGCCGGAAGGGAGGGTAGTTGATTCTTGGGGCCCCACCAGGGGGGAGTGATTCTTGGGGCCAACCGTGGAGATGATTCTTTGGGGCCCACCAGTGGAGTGATTTTTTGGGGCCCACCAGGTGGAGTTGATTCTGGGGCCCACCAGTTGGAGAAGTTGATTCTTGGGGGCCCACCAGAGGTGGTGTGGATTTTGGGGCACACAGTGAGTGAATTCTTGGGGAGCCACAGTGGAGTTGATTCTTTGGGGCACACCCGTGGCGATGATTTTGGGGCCACCAGTGGGGTTGATTCTTGGGGTCCCACCAGGGGAGTTGATTCTTCTTAGGGACACAGTGGAGTTGATTCTGTGGGGCCACCAGTGGAGTTGTTTTCTTGGGGCCCACCGTGGAAGTTGATTCTTGGGGCCCACAGTGGAGGTATCTTGGGGCCCACAGTGGAGATGATTCTTGGGGCCCACCGTGGAGATGATTTTGGGGCCAACAGTGGAAGTGTTCTTGGGCCACAGCCAGAGTTGATTCTTGGGGGCCACCAGGGGTGTTGATACTTGGGGCCAACCAGTGGAGTTATTTTGGGGCCACCAGTTGGAGATGATTCTTGGGGCCACCAGTGGTTTGAATATTGGGGCCACCAGTGGAGAGATTCTTGGGGCACCGTGGAGTTGTTCTTGGGGCCACCAGTGGAGTTGATTTTGGGGCCACCAGTGGAGATGATTCGTGGTGCACACCAGAGGAGATGATTCTTGGGGGCCCACCAGAGGAGGATGAATCTTGGGGCCCCACAGTGGAGTTTTGGTTCTTGGGGCAACACCAGGGGAGTTGATTCTTGGGGCCCACCAGTGGAGTTGATTCTTGGGGCCACCAGTGGAGTTGATTCTGGGGGCCCACCAGTGGAGTTGTTTTTGGGCCCACCAGTGGTGTTTGATTCATGGGGCACCAAGTGGAGTTGATTCCGGGGCCCACCAGTGGAGTTGTTTCTTGGGGCCACCAGTGGAGTTGTTTCTTGGGGCCCAACAGTGGAGGTTTTCTTGGGGCCACGTGGAGATGATTCTTGGGGCCACAGTGGTGAGGAATCTTGAGGCCCACCCAGTGGAGTTGATTATTGGGTCCACCAGTGGAGTTGATTCTTGGGGCCACCAGTGGAAATGATTATGGGGGCCCATCAGTGGAGTGATGCTTGGGGGGCCCCACAGTGGAGTTGATCTTGGGCACCAGGGGAGTGTATTCTTGGGGTCCACCACGTGGGATGATTCCTTGGGGCCCACCTGTGGAGATGATTCTTGGGGCACAGGGGAGTTGATTTTGGGGGCCCCACCAGGGGAGTTGAGTTCTTGGGGCCCACCAGTGGCGTGGATTCTTGGGGTGCCACCAGTGGAGTTGTTTCTTTGGGCCCACCATGGGTTGATTCTTGGGGCCCAACCAGTTGAGGTTATCTTGGGCCCACACAGTGTGTGATTCTTGGGGAACCAGTGGAGTTGATTCTTGGGGGGCCCAACCCGGGAGTTGATTCTTGGGCCACCTGTGGACTTGATTCTTGGGGGCCCCCAGTGGGTTGGTTTTTGGTGCCCAAAAATGGAGTTGGTTCTTGGGGCCACCCTGGGTAGATTCTTTTGGCACAGGGAGTTTGGTTCTTGGGCCCAAAAGTGGAGTTGGTTTTTGGGCCACCCGTGGGGTTGGTTTTTGGGGGCCACCCCGTGGAGTTGTTTCTTGGGCCACCAGTGGATTGATTTTTGGGGCCACCAGTGGGGTTGTTTTGGAGCCAAGTGAGAGATTTTTGGGCCCCCAAAATGGAGTTGATTCTTGGGGCCACCCGTGGGTTTTTTCTTGGGGCCCACCCTGGAGTTGATTTTGGGGGTCAACCATGGGGTTTATTTTTGGGGGCCCACCCAAAGGAGATATTCCCTGGGGTCCACCATGGGTTGATTCTGGAGACATAACCCACTTACTCTCCTGCTGCACATCTACAAAGACTTTTTCTGCAACTGCCCACTCTTTCTCAAATAAAGCTGCATAAAAAAGAAATAAGGGGAGGAAAGTGCATAGAAGGGAGTCACACAGTGAGATTTTAATTGGGCATGCTGCAGACTTTTTCTGTTTTAGGAGAAAACAATTGGTGTGATAAGCCCTTTAACCCCTTAATTGTGCAGTTTTTTTGAAGGGGGGTTCGCATTCGTTATTTTTCTCTCTGCCTTCCAAGAACCGCAGCATTTATCTTTTCATCCACCAGCGCTCGGCACGCTGTGATTATATCACGGGGGGGGAGGGGGCGACGATCAGGCAAAGGAATGGTCTGTAGCACCATTCATCACCCATGTAGATATTGCGGTAGCAGTGATCGATGGGATTGGAGCTGTCTCTGGCTGCTTGCTTCAGGTTCTGGTTGTAGTAATCCGCTGTTACCTGTTGTATATGGAGCAGGCTCATTGTGTGAGTCACTTTACAGGGAAAGGGGAAAATTGGGGCTTGACATTCCCTTTTTGGCTGGGGTAACCGTGTTATCTTAACATTGGTGGAGAGACTGCAGGAAGTGATCTCTACAACAGGGGGGGTCAGTCTATAGTGACGGGGGTCCTGTGTTATTATATATAGGTGTTACCTTCATTTTAATTCCCCGCCGTGTGAGGAACGCGGGAAGTGATCTCTACAGAACGGATGGGCGTCTATAGTGAATGGTGGTCCTGTGTTTTCTATATATAGGGGTTACCTGTCAGTGTAACCCGCCTGTGGTGAGGAGACTGCAGGGGAATAATCCTACAAACAAGGGGGCAGTCTTATGACTGGGGGGACCCTTTTATCCAAAATTTTAGGTGTTATCTGTCATGTAACCTGGGCCCGTAAGAGGAGATGGGAGAAATTTATTCACGAATAGGGGGGGTCAGTCCAGTGAATGGTGGGTCCTGGTTATCTAGATTTAGGTGTCACGTTCACTGTAATCCTCCCGGCTGATAATGAGGAACTAAGGAGAATGTCTCTACAGAACAGGAGGGGGCATCTATATGAAAAAGGGGGATCCTGTGTTATCTAAATAAGGGGGTTTTCCTGTCAGTGGGGGAATTGCCTGTGGGGGAGACGCGGAAAGTGATCTTACAGAACAGGAGCTTTAGTCTTATGAAGAAGAATCCTGTTTTACCCTATATATAGGTGTTACCTGCAGTGTAATCCTTCTGTGATGAGGAGACTGTGGAGAAGTAATCTCTACAGAACGGGGGTGTCATCTAAGTGAAAAGGTGGATCCCCGTGTTATCTATATAAAAAGGTGTTACCCCTCTGTAATCCGTCTGTGATGGGAACTGCGGGAAAATAAACTTTACAGAACAGGGGTTCAGTCTATAGTGAATGGTGGATCCCGTGTTATCTTTTATGGTGTTACCCGTCAGGTAAACCTGTGGTGATGAGGAACTGGGAAAAAGTCTCTACAAAAAAGGAGCTGTTATTATGGAATGTAGATCCTTTTTTTACCTATATTTAGGTGTTACCTGTCAGTGGTAAAACCCGCCTTTATGAGGGACTGGGGAAATGATCTCTACAAAAGGAAATGTGTTAGTGCTGGGGGATCCCGTGTTTTCATATATAGGTGTTACCTGTCATGTAATCCGCCCGTGAGGTGGAGACTGCGGGGAAGTGATCTCTACAGAACCGGAGGTGTCGTCTATATGAATGTGGGGCCTGTTTTATCTATATAAAGGTGTTTCCTTCAGTGAATTGCCTTGGGTGGAGACGCAGAGAAGTGATCTCACAGAATAGGGAAGACCATCTTTTTTTAGCCCTTGTGGCCCAAAAGGGGGAAAACGAAAGGATTTTAAAAAATTTAAAAAAAAAGAATATGATATGAAAAATGAAAAAACATAAAAAAATTTTTAAAAAAAATTTCTTAATAAATCGCTTACATAATAACATCAGTTAAACAAAGTTTTTGATGATAGATTCCCCCTTTAACTGGGGGGACAGGGAAAACCGCAAGTGGATTCCTCCCACCCTCGGGGGTTTCTCCCTGCCCGCCCAACTTTCCTAGATGTTTTACCCAAAATCCCCCAGGGGCGATGGGTAAAACCCACTTAGCTGGACGGGGAACCCTGCCTTTTCCCTTGCCTGTTTGGAGCTGCATAAAGAGCTGCAATTTACTATTTAAAGGGCAGATAATAAACTGTTTTCCCTTTCCACCTGATTTTTCAGAAATTCATATTTTCGGGATAAAATCCCTGGCAACAATTTAAATTTTTTTAAAGGGATACTGCCATCCAAATATTTTTTTTGCACTTGAAGGCGAATGTCCCAATTTTTGGATTAAAAAAAATATTATTAAATCTTGTCCCTCCCTCCTTAGAAAGCTCTTGGCTTGCCCATTTTTGTAGGGTTGGTCTAATGAATTCTGGGGAAAGGATCTTTATAAAAAAATATTTAAGCCTGTCTTAATGCTTGTACTGATCCCTGTTTGGTTTCTCTGCCTTTCCTCTGTTAGCCTGATACCAAGCAGTGAAAATTTTGCTTGACGATTCTTCCGGCCGATTTGGGCCCTAAAGGGGTGTAAGTTTATCAAGGACCTGATAATGTGAAAAAAGTAAAACCCCCCAGTGCAGAGAAAGTTTAAACCCATTATACTCTGTTTACCTTGTCATTGCCCTGCGGTTAGTCAACTTATCCACCCAGAGAAAAATTGAGGATCATTGTGTCATTACCTACATTTGTAATTATTTCCCTGGAGATAACAGCACTGCAGTAAATGAGATCATCTGTCCGGCCTCAAAGTTTTATTCTTTTAAACGATAGACTGCGGAAAAAAAAAAAAAAATACTGCTAAAATTCTAAAAAAAATTGTTTTCCATGAATGTTCTCCCTCTCCCTCTGATGGAATGCCCCCTTTAACCTCACAGTACATTTTTTCTTTTGCAAAAAATCCTCAAACCCGTGGCCAGGCGACATTTGGGTGAAAAAAGGGCCCCGGCTAGGGCGCCACTTCATTCCGAGAGAAGGGGGTGCAAGGAGTGGGCTGAATATTCCATTAGGGGGCGCTATATGCCTTATTTGCCTAGAGCTTGTCCCAGTCCTGCACTGACCCTTTACAATCCGCTGTTGTTTGTCCTGAGTGAGGACCAGAAGGAATAAAACACTTAATTGAAATGAACCCCAAACCTGCCCAAATCCAAGAAAACAATTTTTAGTAGGTTTAAAGGGAAACGTCACATAGATTTTGCCTTCTTGTGATGGATAGCACAAGCTTTCCCGATCTGTTTCCAGCGCTGGTGCACCTTATTCTGTAAGATGCAGCAGTTTTTTTGGGATTTACCCCCCAAAACTTATTATGAGTAGGGTTAGCTCCACCCGCCCAAAAGGCCTTTCCCCACCCACCGACAGTTATTCACAGTTTCTACCTATTAAAGAATTGTTTTTCATTGAGGGGGGGCGGGGCAGCCCAGGGGGGCGGGGGGTTTTAAAAAAAGACTCTCTGAATGACTCTTTCGAATGACTCTTCTGGCTGAAAACTGCAGATTTGAGCATTTAATACACGAAAACTCCAGCATCTTACAGAATAAGGGACACAGTGCTGGAAACAGCGGGTCTGACACTACCTTGTTCTGTCCTCAGCCAGGGGGGCAAAAACTATGTGACAGGTTCTCTTTAAACTGTTAAATGTAGATTGAGATGATTACACTGACAGGTCTCCTGGTATCTGGCTCCTCGTTAATTAGGCATCACCCAATACTTAGTTATTAGATGAGTGAGAATTAATTCACAAGGCTCAGGACTGAATGATCTGCTCCATATAACACAAAAGGTTTGGCAGGTTCGGGATCGTCAGCGAATCGACGGATACTTTTCCTTTGAGAATCGTTGGACAATTAGTAACTACTGGTTCCATGGAGCAAACAGTCCCTATGGTATAACGGGCTGTACTGGCTGTAATATTGAGCAAACACTCCCTATGGTATAACGGGCTGTACTGGCTGTGATATTGAGCAAGCACTCCCTATGGTATAACGGGCTGTACTGGCTGTGATATTGAGCAAACACTCCCTATGGTATAATGGGCCGTACTGGCTGTAATATTGAGCAAACAGTCCCTATGGTATAACGGGCTGTACTGGCTGTAATATTGAGCAAACAGTCCCTATGGTATAACGGGCTGTACTGGCTGTAATATTGAGCAAACAGTCCCTATGGTATAACGGGCTGTACTGTCTGTGATATTGAGCAAACAGTCCCTATGGTATAACGGGCCGTACTGACTGTGATATTGAGCAAACAGTCCCTCTGGTATAACGGCCTGTACTGGCTGTAATATTGAGCACACAGTCCCTATGGTATAAGGGGCCGTACTGGCTGTGATATTGAGCAAACAGTCCCTATGGTATAACGGGCTGTACTGGCTGTAATATTGAGCCGACAATCCCTATGGTTTACGGCTGTTACTGACTGTGATATTGGCAAAACAGTCCCTATGGTTATAACGGGCTGTGTACTGGCTGTAATATTGGCAAAACAGTCCTATGGTATAAAGGGCTGTACTGGCTGTAATATTGAGAAACAGTCCCTATGGTAATACGGGGCCTGTACTGACATGTAATATTGAGCAAATAATCTACTTGGTATAACGGCGTACTGGCTAGTACTATTGAGCAAAACAGTCCATTGTATATTGGACCGTACTGCTGCTGATATTGAGCAAACAGTCCCTATGGCTATAACGGCTGTACTGGCTGTATATTGTGCATACAGGTCCCTATGGTATAACGGCTTGTTACAATGGCATGTAATATTGACGCAAACAGTCCCATGTATAAACGGGGCTGTACTGGCTGTAAATATTGAGGCAAACACTCCCTTTATGGTATAACCGGGCTGTAATGCTCGTGAATTATTGACGCAAATAGTCCCTATGGTTTATAGGGCGGCTAATGGCTGTATTTTTGAGCAAAACACTCCCTATGGTATAATGGGCTGTACTGGCTGTAATATTGAGGCAACAGTCCCTATGGTATAATGGGCTGTACTGACTGTGATATTGAGCAAACAGTCCCTATGGTATAATGGGCCGTACTGACTGTGATATTGAGCAAACAGTCCCTATGGTATAACGGGCCGTACTGACTGTGATATTGAGCAAACAGTCCCTATGGTATAACGGCTTTACGACTGGATATTGAGGCCAACAAGTAACTATGGTATAATGGGCTGTACTGGCTGTAATATTGAGCAACACTCCTTGGTATAATGGGCTGGACTGATCGTATTTATTGACGCAACAGTCCCTATGGTATAATGATTTGGCTGTAATGACTGTGATATTGAGCAAAAGTTCCCTTATGTTATTATGGGCCGTACTGACTGTGGATATTGAGGCTTACAGTCCTATGGTTATAATGGGTTATTGTACTGACTGTGATATTGAGCACACAGTCCTATGGGTATAATGGGCCGTACTGACTGTGATATGGAGCAAACATTCCATATGGTATAACGGCCGTTACTGATGTGATATTGAGCAAAAACAGTCCCTATGGTAAACGGGCCCGTACTGTCTGTGATATTGAGTCATAACAGTCCCTGATGGTATACGGGCTGTTACTTGGCTGTGATATTGAGCAAACACTCCCTATGGTATAACGGGCCGTACTGGCTGTGATATTGAGCAAACAATCCCTACGGTTTAACGGGCTGTACTGGCTGTGATATTGAGCAAACAGTCCCTATGGTATAACGGGCTGTACTGGCTGTGATATTGAGCAAAAAGTCCCTATGGTATAAAGTGCTGTACTGTCTCTGATATTGAGCAAACAGTCCCTATGGTATATTGGGCTCGTAATGGCTGTGATATTGAGCAACCACTCCCTATGGTATATGGGCTGTACTTGGCTGTTGATATTGAGCAAACAGTCCCTATTGTATTAATGGCTGTACTGGACTGTAATAGATGAGCAAACAGTCCCTCGATGGTAAACGGGCTGTACTGGGCTTGTAATATTGAGGCAACTACTCCCTATGGTATAACTCCGGGCTGTACCTGGCTTGTAATATGAGCAAACAGTCCCTATGTATAACGGGCATGTACTGGCTGTAATATTGATGCAACAGTCCCTATGGTTTAACCGGGCTGTTAAACTGGCTGTAATTTTGAAGCAAATAGTCCCTTTGGTATACAGGGCTTAATGGCTGTAATATTGAGAGGCAACAGTCCCTCATGGTTATAATTGGGCGTTGTGACTGTGATATTGAGGCAACAGTACCTTTTGTATAACGGGCTGTAGGCGAGATATTGTGCAAAAAGTCCCTATGGTATAACGGGCTGTACTGGCTCCGTAATATTGAGCAATCAGTCCTATGTATAAAGGGCTGTCTGGCTTGTAATATTGAGCAAACAGTCCCTATGTACAACGGGCGTACCTGACTGTGTTATTGAGCAAACACTTCCTTTTGGTATAACGGGCATGTACTGGCTGTAATATTGAGCAATCAGTTCCATATGGTATAACGGGCCGTACTGACTGTGATATGAGCAATCCTTCCTATGGCTGTAACGGGCAGTACTGACTGTGATACTGTAAGGCCAAACAGTCCTATGGTATAACGGGGCTGTACACGGCTGTAATATTGAGGCAACAGTCCCTATGTATAACGGGCTGTACTGGCTGGAATATTGACAAATAGTCCCTATTGGTATAACCGGGCTGTACTGACGTGATATTTGAGCAAACAGTCACTATGGTATAACGGGCCGTACTGACTGTGTTTTTGAGCCAAAAAACACTTCTTGTATAACGGGCCGTACCTCGACTGTGATATTGGAGCAAAACAGTCCCTATGGTATAACTGCTGTACTGGCTGTAATATTGGCAAACACTCCCCTATGGATATAACGGCTGTATGGCTGTAATATTGAGCAAACAGTCCAGACTGCCCGGAGCAGATCTCTGCCTCCGATCCTTTATTGCTGTTAGTGCGTAAAACACCTCGAAGAATTTGTAGGCGCTGACGGTAAACGCCGAAAATACTCTAAACGACGACACTGACTTTACAAAGGGTATAATGTAAATCAGTATTTGAGGGATTGGACGCGGTTCTGAGAGCTGAATCAGGCACTGATTCCACCCAGCAATCACAGCATTCAATTTCTCGCGCATGAACATACCTTTAAAGGGTTGTCTCACTACAAGGTCGCTGTCTTTATGTTAAAGATCTTGCAAAAAACTAGTCACTTTACAATATGTGGTCATTATCAGTGTCTACCATATTCTAGTATCCCCTCTTGTATGGGCTGCAATAGCTCCTCAGGTTCGCTATAAGCTACAGACTGCTGGCAGTCTGTCCTGATTGGCTGCCTAGCCACTGGTTGCTATAGCTACAGACCTGTTTGATCTCTCCTGATAGGCTGCCAGCACTGGTTGCTATAGCTACCAGACCTGATCAGTCTCCCTTCCTGATAGGCTAGCCAGCTCTGGTCGAGATAGAACCTGTTTGAGCCTACCTGATAGGATGCATGCAGCTGGTTGCTATAGCTACAGACATGTTTTGATCTCTCCTGATAGGTGCCAGCACTGGTTGCTCATAGCTACAGACCTGTTCAATGTTTCCTGATAGGCTGCCAGCACTGGGCGCTATAGACCCTGTTTTGAGCTCTACTGATAGGCGGCCAGCGCTGGTATGCATATAGCTACAGACTTTCTCTCTCTCCTGATAGGCTGCTGCCTGGATTGTTATAGCATACTGACCTGGTTCAGTCTTTCCTGATAGGCTGCCAGTGCTTGGTTGCTATATCTTACAGACTGTTCATAATCTCTGATGATAGGCTGCCAGTGCTGTATTGCCTTACTACGCTACAGACCTGTTCTATCTTGGATGATAGGTGCCCAGCGTGGTTACTATAGCTACAGACTGTTTTTGATCTTCTCATGATAGGCTGCAGGCATGGTCACTATAGCTAAGACCTGTTACAAATGTCTCCTGATTGGCCCTGCCAGCACTGAGTCGCTATAGTACAGACCTCGTTTAATCTCTCCTGATAGGCTGCCAGCCATCTGTCGCTATAGCTACAGACCTGTTCAATCTCTCTAATAGGTGCCAACACTGGTTGCTATAGCTACAGACTGTATTGATCTCTCCTAATAGGCTGACAGCAATGGCTCACTATAGTCAGATCTGTTCATCTTCTCCTGATAGGCTGCCACACTGGTTGCTATAGCTAAAGACTGTTTGATCTACCATGATAGGCTGCCAGCACTGGTTGCTATAGCTACAGACCTGATTTTGATCTCTCCTAATAGGCTGTCAGCAATGGTTGCATATAGCTACAGACCCTGTTTGATCTCCAATGATATGCTGCCAGCCACTGTCGCTATAGCTACAGACTGTTCGTTCTTCCTGATTGGCTGCACAGCACTGGTCGCTTATAGCTACAGACATGTTTCAGTCTTTTCCTGAAGGCTGCCAGTGTGGTTGCTTAGGCTACTACACTGGTTTTTTTCCCAATCTCTGAATGATAAGGCTGCCAGTGCTGGTTGATATAGCTACAGAATGTTCTTATATCTGATGATAGGCTGACAGCGGCTGGTTCCTATAGCTACAGACCTGTTTGATCTCTCCTATAGGCTGCCCAGAAATGGTCGCTATTAGCTACCAGACTGTTTAATCTCTTCTGATAGGCTGCCAGCATGGTCGCTATAGTACATACCTGTTCAATCTCTCCTAATAGGCTGCCCACACTGGTTGCTATAGCTACAGGACCTGTTTGATCTCTCTAACAGGCTGCCAGGCTGGTCACTATAGATTCAGATCTGTTCAATCTCTCACTGATAGGCTGCAACAACTGGTTGCTACTAGTACAGGGACCTGTTTGATCTCCCCTGTTAGGCTGACAGCAAATGGTCTGCTATAGCTACTGACCTGTTTGTTCTCTCCTAATAGGCTGTCAGCATCTGGTTGCTGTAGCTACAGACCTGTTTGATCTCCCCTGATTATGCTGCCAGCACTGGTCGCTATAGCTAAGACCTGTTCTATCCTCTCCTGATAGGCTGCCAGCAATGGTTGCTATTGCTACAACCTGGCTCTACTGCAGCAAGTGGAAGCCAGTAAACACACCTGAATTTCGAAATGAAAACTAGGAAAACAATTGACTTGAGGTATGAATACAATGTAGTGAGACAACACTTTAAGTGCACTCTGCTATATGCCGGGTGTTTTAGAAGTACGCACTGGCCAGTCCATACTTCTAAATTACTGCAGGGTCGTCCCCACTCATTTTCCCCGGCGCGTAAGTACAGGAAAGAAGTGACATGCCCCTTCTTTCTCCCGGCGCTCAGTACATGTCGGGGAATATGAAAGTTAATCATATCTCTCAATGAGAGCTGTGAAGTACCGCACTTACAGTCTGTACTTCGGGGCGTCTTGCAGCACAGTTATGCCCTGAAGAACGGACCACAAAGACGGCGTGTGAACATATCCTTATACACAAACCTGACACATGTAGACACACACACATTATATATATATATTGTGACGACTCGCTCTCGTCTGGACGCCCTCCTGGGCTGTCCTGGGGGTATTGTCGCTCATGGATCGCCACTTGGGTTAAACGGATGGCACTGACAAAGGCTGTTTTATTTGGGAACAGGTTTACAGCATCTTTCAACAAACAAAACAAATCAAAACCTCGGCCACTGGCTAAACATAGAGCGTTCAATTATCTACACAGGGGGTCGGTGCCTACTGCAAAGCCCCTCCAAAAAAACCAGAGTCTCAGCGACTCTACCTGGTTCAGGTTTTTCACAAGCCATGGGGCCCAGAGCCTTTTGCCAGCTCCTCTTTTTAACTGCTCCACACTGAGGTAGCAGACCATGCCCACGAACCCAAACCCCTGCTCACCTGCAAAAGAACAGGCCTTTTATAGGCCCTCCTGAGGTCTGCACAAAACATGTCCCTGGAACGTGGGGAACAGCCACCCACCCAATCTGACCGAATTACTGGAAAGCAGCCCAAACATGGGCTGGACATAAGACCGTGCTACATTGAGCTGTCAGCAACTAGTGTTGCTGACAGATAACCACAGGGTGCCCACCACCAAGGCCAGGCCCTTGGTGGTCATTTATAGGAGGAATTCCTGACGTACGCCACATGGTGGAAGCACCATGAGACCCAATAAAGGTTCTCTCTGCACAAATATATACTGTATGTATATATTGTACATGTGTATGTATCTGGGTGTATATGTATACAGCTATGTATATATGTATTTCAAAGGAGACAGATTAAGATGTAGAAATCTGTTGCTAGTGTGCAAAATCCCATATGCATAAATAATTTTATTGAATAGTCATATTAAAAAAGTGAACATAGTCGAAAAAGCGATATTAGGACAGACATGTGGTAACCAGCTTACGCGTTTCAGAAGTTAAGTTCCTTGATCACAGCTATGATTTTTTCTACGTCCTAATCTGTCTTATTTGAAGTATACTGCTGTCTGTGGGATCAACAGATTTTAAGTGAGCTGCCCGGAAGGGTGTTATGCCCAAACTTTAATCCAGGGAAGCATCTGGGACTCTGGCTACAAACATTATATGGAGTGGTAAGCACCTTTTGCTTTCTGTGTTTTAGCTGAATTTTTTATGTGTGTGTTTATATATATATATATACGATATATATATAATATTATATAATTGTGTCAATCACATCGTATCTGGTACGCCATCTTGGACCGTTCCTGGGACGAACTTTAGCTCGAGATCGGCCGCTTGGGTTAAACGGATGGCACATGGCAAAGGCTTCTTTCTGGCTTCACGCTGTTTTATTCATGACAGGAAAATTACAAACCAGATACAAAAAAAATCTCAGGCCGTCATAACACTAACTTACATTCCACAAATATAGACCCCTGCCTATCTTGTGGTAAGGAACTTAACCATCCAAGATCCACAAACACGGTATCCTCAACCGTATCACGTTTAGGATTCCCTTCAGCCTCCGGGGGGCTAGGAGCTCTCTCCAGCTCCACTTCAGGTATCAGACCACGCCCCCCGATTCACCTCGAGAGACAGACTTTTTATAGGCTGGCTAAATACCTGGAACTGGAAAACTGGAACCTGGCCTGGAATGTGGGGACGGCCTCCACCCAACACTGTGACCGTCCCGGAAGGCAAACCATCACAAGCCGCATAGACAGCCATATAGTTACATTGTCAGTAACTACAGTTACTGACGCTAAGTGGTTGCCTTCCCCACCGATACAAGGGATTTCGGTGCACGTCAGCAGCAGATCTCTGCTGTACGCAACTAGTGGAGCACCATGCGACCATCTATGCGTCGCTCTGCCACATTTATATTTTACCACTAGACACATGGCTGCTACAGTATTTTATTATTTATTTTAAAGCGTCATTGATTCCAGGGCGCTGTACATTCAACAGTATATACACATCTCATATATACGGAAAATACCCTACTCACTTGTATCCTTGTCCCCTCTTTATCTGTCTCCTGTAGTCTGGTTCAGTCGGCAGCTTCTGCCTCCCACCACAGACAGAGGAGGCAGGGAGCCATTGATTAATTTGGCAGGAGCTTTTTTTCTTCTCTGATGAGGGCTGAGCACAGGGGAAGTAGTATATGAGGGGAGGGAAAGACACCTCACACTCATGCAGCTATCCAGTCATGCACATTCATGTAGCTATCCGGTCATGCACACTTATGCAGTTATCCGGTCATGCACACTCATGCAGCTATCCGGTCATGCACACTCATGCAGCTATCCGGTCATGCACACTTATGCAGCTATCCAGTCATGCACACTCATGCAGCTATCCGGTCATGCACACTCATGCAGCTATCTATCATGCATGCTCATACAGCTATCCGGTCATGCACACTTATGCAGACATTCAGCTCATGCACACTCAGGCAGCTATCTAACACTGATGCGATGTAATTAAACCAGCGCTCTGTTCTCAGGTAAGTACTAGCGGTGCGTCTGAGACATTGCATTGAAATGATAGTGGTCACAATGTCAGAGCATTATCCAGCTTTATCGGTGTTGGCCTTCCCTCTCATTCACGCTCTATACAATGTGTTAATAACTTACCAGTAATACTAATTTGCTTGCTGTGCAGGGGCTAAAGCAGGGTCGTGCTGAAGCTTTGAGACCCAACCTTAAAAAAGGATCCAGAAGAAAATAGCACGATCAGGTGAGCGGATTCATCGCCTCATTAAAGCTTTTCTCTTCCGAAACCGCAGTCGGAACTGTTTGTTTCTTTTATTCTTCTTGCTCTGGAAATCAAAGCTCTGACGACGAGCGGCTTAGTCTTATTCATCGGAGTTGGTGCTTATCGTGTTTTTGTCGTGTGTGTAGAGAGAGAGATAAGAAATAAGAAAATCTATGTTCAATTAAAGTAATAAAATAAGGCGGAAACCATGTCCAGTGATGCATAATGCTGCACTGTACATAAGCCGGTGTAGAAAGGGCAGCATGTTCAGCTCATGAGACTGTCAGGATAGAGATGTAAAGAGGTCTTGTCACCAGGGTGCAGGGCTTCTGAGCATCCGTCATTTCAGGGCTCCCACCATACTTTGAATAATTTCAGTAGGCCCATTTTCTTAAAGGGAATGTGTCATCAAAAAATGAGTCATTGTTTAAGTCCCATTTTTAATGTTTTTGTATAAACCAAAATTTTTTTAGGATTTTTTGGGTTTGTTTATTTTTTTTACAATTTTTTCCATTATCTACTTTCTCTTTTTTTTTAATTATTCATAAGTCCTCGCAGTTTTTTCACTTTGGGACACTAGGCCTTTTTGCACTGCTTTAACAGCAGTCAGAAAGATGCATTTACAGTAGCTGCTTGCACACTAGGCGACTTAAAAGGGGTTGTCTCCACTTCATCTGATTCATCTTATCTCCAGTCCTGTTATTCTTGGTTTCATTTTGAATTCAGGGTGTGTTTACTGGCCTTTATACTAGGCTTACAGTTAGAAGCCAGGTCTAGTAGCTATTTAGCAACCAGTGCTGGTAGCTATCAGGAGAGTATCAAACAGTCTGTAGTATAGCGACCTGAGGAGCTGATGCAGCCCATCAAGAGGGGATATTAGGAAATAGGTTAGGACACTGGTAATGGACGCATATTGGCAAAAAATGACTTGTTTTTCGCAAGCATTTTATCATTATAAAAGCATTCCTTGTAGTGAGACTACCCCTTTAAGACTGCTCGAGTTCCCTTTGACTTCTATAGGAGTGTTTTCTAGTCATGCTCTGTGACCTGGGAAGAAGTTCACTGTGCAGGTTAGTTGAAAGGGTGAAGTGTGGACATCTCCTCTTGTGACTGGTGGATCTCTCTTGTGTATCTATTGACACTGGTGTCTCCTTTCAGTTTGAACATCTTTGTAGCTGATAACTGAGCAGACATCTGAGAATCTTTCTCTACAGAACAGGAAGTGTCAGACTATTATTAGGCCTAGCGGCCAAAGTGAAAATTGCAGATCTTAAGAATTATTAAAAAATATTGAAAGTGATATGGAAAATTGTAAAAAAATATAACCAAAAATTATTAAAAAATGTGTTGAACATAAAAATGGAGTGAGTTAAACAATAAGTCATTTTTGATGGCACATTCCCTTTAACACATCTGAACAGGGCCCTTGACAGCAGTACTGTGCAGAAGTGCGCCTTAAAGTGCACGAAAGGGGTCTTGTCACCTTGTAAAATCCCTTATGAGGCCGATCATAACTCACTCCACATCGGGCTCAGAGAATGTGTCGGAGGTGGCGGCGCTTGCACAGTTCTCCCACTTCACTTCTAGAAAAGTTATGGAGGGAGTGTGTTCGGGTATATGAAGACTTCCCATAGACATGGATGGTGGAGAACTGCGCAAGTGATTAGCAGTCTTCTTTATAATTTCAGGGCGCTGTACATTCGAGGGGGGGTTACATACAGAACGTAAAGAGGACAAGGTACATAGACATCAATAGATGACTAACAACTGGTACAGAGGGAGAGAGGACCCTGCCCGGAAAGGCTTACAATCTACAATGAAGGGGGGGAGAGACAGAAGGTGAGGGGCAGACATGATTATGGGGTGTAGCAGCAGCAGGGTTATTGTAGTCTAGTAGGCTCCTGAAGAGATGGTTTCAGGTTGTTTTGAGGACTGGTTGAGGGCGGCGGAGAGGTTGATGTTGTTGGAGGCAGTTGAGTTCCAGAGAGTAGGGGGGAAGCTCGTTGAGAAGTCTTGGTGGGGACAGTTGTGTGAGGAACTGAAACAGAGAGAGAGCAGAATCTCCTCTGAGGAATGGAGATTGCGTGAGGAGTTGACTCTTGGCTCCACCAGTGGAGTTGATTCTTGGCGCCCAGCAGTGGAGATGATTCTTGCTTTCCACCAGTGGAGTAGATTCTTGGGGCCACCAGTAGAGATGATTCTTGGGGCCAGCAGTGGAGTTGATTCTAAGGACCCTCCAGTGAGTTTATTCTTGGGGCCTCCAGTGGCAGTTGATTCTTAAGGACCACAGTTGGGGTTGATTCTTGGGCCCACCAGTGGGGTTGATTTTGGGGCCCACCAGTGGCGGTTGATTCTTGGGGGCTGCCCACCCAGTTGTGGAGTTGATTTTAAGGCCCCCAGTGGGTTGATTCTTAAGGCCCCCAGTGGCTGTTGATTCTTGGGGCCACAGTGGGGTTGATTCTTGGGCCACCAGTGGTAGGTGATTCTTGGGGGCCCATCCAGTGGTGTTCGATTTCTTGGGGCCCACCAGTGGTGTTGATTCTTGGGGCCCACCGAGTGAGGTCTGATTCTTGGGGCCCACCAGTGGAGTTATTCTTGGGGTCCCAGCAGTGGAGTTGATTCTGTGGAGGGCACAACCAGTGGACAGGAGGAGTTGATTCTTGGTGCCACAGTGGGAGTTGATACTTGGGGGGCCACCAGTGGGTGTTGATTACTTGGGGCCACCTAGTGGAGTTGATTCCTGGGGCCCCACCAGTGGAGATGATTCTTGGGGCCCACAGTGGAGATGATTCTTGGGCCCTCCAGTGGAGATGATTCTTGGGGCCACCAGTGGAGATGATTATTGTCCCACCTGTGGAGGTGATTCTTGGTGGCCCATTTAGTGGAGATGATCTCTTTGAGGCACACAATGGGGCTTGATTCATGAGGTACACCAGTGGCGTTGATTCTTGGAACACAGTGGTGGAAGCTAATTCTTGGGGCCACCAGTGGAGTTGATTACTTAAGGGCCACCAGTGGGGTTGATTCTTATGGCCCACCAAGTGGCGTTTGTTCTTAGCCCACCAGTGCGTTTGATTCTTATGGACCAACAGTGGCGTTGATTCGTAAGGCCACCAGTGGAGGTGTAAATCTTAAGGCACCAGGGAGGTGATTCGGGGGGCCTCCAGTGGAGGTGATTCTTGGGGCCACCAGTGGAGGTGATTCTCGGGGGCCACCAGTAGAGGTGATTCTTGAACCACAGTGGAGTAATTATTGGGGGCCAGCAAGTGGAGGATGAATCTTTGGAGCCACAGTGGTGGTGATTTTTAAGGCCCCACAGTGGAGTTTGATTCTTGGGCCCCACCAGTGGAGTTGATTCTTAAGGCCCACCAGTGGAGTTGAGTATTCTTAAGGCCCACCAGTGGGGGTTGATTCTTGGGACCCCACCTGTGGAGGTGATTCTTAAGGCCCACCAGTGGAGGTGTTTCTTAAGGCCACCAGTGGAGGTGATTCTTAAGGCCCACCAGTGGAGGTGATTCTTAAGGCCCACCAGTGGAGGTGATTCTTAAGGCCCACCAGTGGAGGTCTATCTTAAGGACCACCAGTGGGAGGTGATTCTTTGGCCTAACAAGTTGGAGTTGATTCTTGGGGGGTCCCACCGTGGAGTTAATCTTGGGGCCACCAGTGGAGTTGATTTCCTTGGGGCCACCAGTGGATTAATTCTTGGGGCCATCAATGGAGATGATTCTTGGGGCCACCACTGGAGTTGATTCTTGGGGCACCACTGGAGATGATTCTTGGTCCCACCAGTGGAGTTGATTCCTGGGGACCATCAGTGGAGATGATTCTTGGGGCCCATCAGTGGAGATGCATTTCTTGGGGCCAACCAGTGGAGTTGATTCTTGGGTCCCCACATGTGGAGTTGATTCCTTGGGGCCCATCAGTGGAGATGGTTTCTTGGGCCACACAGTGGAGATGATTCTTGGTCCCACCAGTGGAGATGATTTTTGGGGGCCCATTATGGAGATGAATTCTTGAGGCCACCAATGGGATGATTCATGAGGTCCACCAGTGGAGTTAATTCTTGGAACCACCAGTGGAGCGGATACTTGGTTTTCACCACTGTTGTTGATTCTTGGGGTCCACACTAGAGCTGCTATGCATGATTGCACATATTGCACATGGCTCTAACACTTTGCCTTTCGCTGGCTACCTCTGTTTCTCTGTTTCTCTGCCCAGGCCTGATAAACCCAAGGCCTAGGGGACAACCGAGTTTTTTTTTCAGCTCCCCCCATGGACCAGTCCATCTCCTGGGAACTGATGACAAATCCACAGCACAGAGACTCTTTTACCATCTTTTTCAGAGACAATAGAGCGGGTTCATAAATCAGGCGCATTCTAGACTAATATTATGCGCATGAAATTTGGCATTTAAACCCCAAATTTCATACATGTCGTCCAAAGTCCAGACTCTCAGGTGCGTATGTATGAAGGGCTTTACGCCAGTTTTCTGGCGTAACACTGCGCCTCCCAGCCCGAATTCCCAGTGCGGACGCAGCGTTCGGCACTTTCGGCTGCGGTCCGCATGAAGGGGGGGCACGTGGGCGGGCAGTGGGCGCGGTGGGGCGCGGGGTAGGCGTTTCGGGGCGGGACGCGGCGCTGGCTCGTATAGTCCAGGCATGTACGATCGCGGACTCGCAAATGCGGCGCTCGGCAGATCCGACAAGCAGACCTGGTTTTTTTGGTCTAAATCCTCGACTGAGGCACAATGTGAAGCTTGGATCGGAACATTGCGAGGAAGCGATCGGTAAGATCGCGACAGAAGTCTCGGCGCTCCGCTCCGTGACAGCAGGAGTGTGATTCCCGAAAAAATCGCCTTTATAAGGCGGGAAAACCAGTATCAGAAAAGAGCTGAATGTAAAAAATACACCATAATAAAAAAAAAAAAAAACATTTTCCCAAATCTAGAAACGGCACATATCAAGTAATATGATATGGAAATTGCGAGGAAATACAGTAATTCAAATCTCTGAACCTATTCTCATTGGTTCGCAGAAAACGGCCAATCAGAATAGGAGCGACAGTGAAACATTAAAACCTTATGGGGAAGAATTGACCAATCAAAATCCATGGCGGGGAACAGTTCACATCAGTAAAAAGGCTGCAAAGAGTGATTGGATGAAGCTAGCGGGGGCTCGCCTAGCTCAGCCAATCAGAATAGGAGCGACAAAGTCCCATCTTCCTATGGCGGAGAATGACCAATCTGAATAGGAGCGACAAAGTCCACATTTCTATCCTATGGAGGAGAATTGACCAACAGACATAGGAGCGACAATGGTCCCATTCTATTCCCTATGGGGAGAATTGTCCAATTCCGTATAGTGAGCGACAAAGCCTTCTAAGCATGAGAAAAAATGGACCAATTCATATTCAAAGGCGGGTACAGTTCAAAAATACAGTAAAATGGCAAGAAACGAGCTGATTGCGTTGAAGCAGAGGGTGCTCGTCAGCTTAGCCAAATCAGAGCGCGAGCTACTTTCTCATGAGTTCTATGGAATATAAAATTCTGAGCGCGCTCTGTCGATTGGCTTATTTCAAGAGCCGACCGTAATTTGGTAACCATTCGGGCGAGAGAGGAGCGACGCTCCTATGGGTTTTCTATTGCAATTCTGAAATCAAACTGTATATGGCACAAATCTCATTATAACACTACAGTAGTGTCATCGATGTGTATATAAAAGGATATAATATGTGGCTAACTGATAAAAAAAAATTATTCCTAAAATCATGTTTTTTTCCATTATTTTAGATTCACCAATACTATTGATCCTTGGGCCTAAACGAAAATACGAAATTAAACATGATTTTATGGAATTAATATTTTGTTTTCGTTAGCACACATATTCGGGATTCCTTTTATATAACATCGTGACAACCTGTGTGTTGTGTTTTAATGTGATTTTCCGGCCATATACTGCCTTGATTTTCAGATTGCATTACAAATCCAATGGAGCGTCGCTCGTCTCCCATTGGTAAAAATTAGGGGCGGTCTTTGAAATTGCCAATCAAGAGCCGCCAAAATGTTTTTTTCCCCATAGAACTCTATAGAAAGTACTCCGCTTGATGGCAAAAGTGGACGACCCCCGCTAGCTCAGCCAACCCTCTTTGCAGCCTTTTTTTACTGTATTTTGAACTTTTCCCCCCCGTGGTTTTGTTGGGGCCCAACTCCCCCATGGCTAATGGGGCTTTGCGCTCCTATTCTGATTGGTCAAAAGTCTCCATGGGCTGAATGGGGCTTTGTCGCTCCTTTCGATTGGTCAATTCTCCTCCATAGGCTAAAAGGGGGGCTTTTCTCCCATTCTGTTGGGCCGGTTTATGCCGCCCAAATGAGAATAGGTTTCAGATTTAATTACTGTTTTTTCCCCGGCAATTTACAATATATTTTTTCTTGTATTGTGCCGTTCTCGATTTTGGGAAAGTGATTTTATTTTTTAAGAAGTGTTTTTTTTACATCAGCTTTTTTGCCCATGTTTTCGCCTTTAAAAAGGCGATTTTTTGGGGAAATCCCCTTCCTGCTGCACGGGCGGAGCCCGAGATTCTGTCGCGATCTTCGATCTGCTTCCTCGCATGTCCCGATCCTGCTTCACTTCCCCTACCGGAGGATTTAGACCTAAAAAATGTAGAACGCCTTTAAAAAAGGGATTTTTGCTTCTTATCCGCCCCGGCGGGAATGATACTCGCCGCCCCCGTTCGCATGTAACGATTCTGGGCGAAAAGTCCCGCACGGCGCCTAAGCCCCGCACTCCCCCCACACACGGGCGAGGCCGGGGGACTTTTCCCCGCAGTATGAGAGCACTTCCCGGACGGCGAAGAAAGGGCGCGGCACGCGCCAATGTCCCCGCCTTCGCCTAATACAGGGCGAGGCGGGCGGCTTTACATGGGATAGTAGAGCGCCGCCCGGCCGCGACATAAATCAGGCCAGATTCCGCGGGAAAAAAATGGCGGAAAAAACGGCGCCTACCCGGGGGGTTTTCTACATGTGGCCCTCAGTTTTCAAACTGGCTCTCTGTTCTTCTGTGTAACTTTCGGGGCCCTATTTCTGAGCACCCGCACCTATCGGACTTTGATGGTATATTGTATCGATATACCATCAAAGTCTATGTTGGGGACACTTCTTTAAGCCCGCAGTGTGTCTATGACATGCAGTACTAAAAATGCATAATTTTTTGGCCCATTTTGAGGTACTTTCCTGGTGCAACCACAGAGGTTAAAGAGGGCTATTGTACTTTGAGGAAATGTTGCACATTTTGCTCCTTTCACAAGCGGTCGGATGAGATTGTATAACCCTTGTGTTTTTCTTGCTTCCAGGACTAAGGGGGTTATCCCCTCCCCTGGGGGGAAAGGGGCCCCGAATGTTCCCAGGTTCCCCTATGCCCCTATGGACAGCCTCCTCCGCTTCCCTTTGCCCAGCTACCTGTAAACGCTCACAGATGTTGAGGAATCCCAGATACTTATAAAAAAAAAAATCTGAAGTGCTGTATTAAATAAAAGCTATTTCCAATTATCCGCTTATTCTCTATGGTGTGTGCACGGTGCATGGTGTGTGCACGGTGCATGGAGTGTGCACGGTGTATGGCGTGTGCCGGTTATGGGTGTGCACGGTTATGGGGTGTGTAAGGGGGGGGATGGCGTGTGTATGGCGTGTGGGAGATTTGGGGGTGTGCACGGTGTATGGCGTGTGCACGGTGCATGGAGTGTGCACGGTGCATGGTGTGTGCATGGTGTGTGCACGGTGTATGGTGTGTGCACGGTGTATGGTGTGTGCACAGTGTTGATGGGGGTATGGTTTTGGTCCGTGTAGGGTTTGTGGCACGCTTTAGGTTTGCACGGTGATGGCGTGTGCAGAGTTTTTGGCGTGGCGATTTGTATGGCTGTGCAGATGTTTTGGCTTGCAAGGTATGGTGTGTGCACGGAGTATGGTGTGTGGGAGTATGGTGGTGTATGGTGTGTCCAGTGCATGGGTGTGCAGGGTGTATGGGGTGCACGGTTATGGTGGTGCACGGTGCATGGTGTTTGCACGGTGTTGGGATGGTGTGTGCAGGGGTGTAGGGTTTGTGTGCACGGTGCATGGTGTGTGCACGGTGCATGGTGTGTGAACGGTGTGTGCACGGTGTATGGTGTGTTGCAGGTGCATGGATTGTTGCTCAGAGTGCATGGTGTGTGCACAGGTTGCAGGTTGTGTGCACGGAGTATCGTCGCTGTGCACGGTTGAGCTGTAGTGCACGATGTATGGTGTGTGCACAGTGTGTGCACGCTGTATGGCTTGTGCACGGTGTATGGTGTGTGCACGGTGTATGGTGTGTGCACGATGTATGGTGTGTGCACGATGTATGGTGTGTGGAAAGTGTGTGGTGTGTGCACGGTATGTGCAGTGTGTGTACGGTGTGTGCACAGTGCATGGTGTGTGCACGGTATGTGCAGTGTGTGTACGGTGTGTGCGCTTGGTGTGTTTATGGTGTGTGCACGCTGTATGGTGTGTGTACGGTGTGTGCACAGTGCTTGGTGTGTTTATGGTGTTTGCACGGTGGATGGTGTGTGTACGTTGTGTGCACGGTGTATAGTGTGAGCACACTGTATGGTGTGTGTACAGTGCATGGTGTGTTTATGGTGTATGCACGGTGCATGGTGTGTGTACGGTGTGTGCACTGTGCATGGTGTGTGTACGGTGTGTGCACTGTGCATGGTGTGTGTACGGTGTGTGCACAGTGCATGGTGTGTGCACGGTGTATGGTGTGTTTATGGTGTGTGCACGGTGCATGGTGTGTGCACGCTGTATGGTGTGTGTACGGTGTGTGCACAGTGCATGGTGTGTTTATGGTGTGTACGGTGTGTGCACGGTGTATGGTGTGTGTGCATGGTGTATGGTGTGTGTGCATGGTGTGTTTATGGTGTGTGCATGGTGTGTGCACAGTGTATGGTGTGTGCACGGTGTATGGTGTGTGCACGGTGTATGGTGTGTGTACGGTGTGTGCACGGTGTATGGTGTGTGTGCACGGTGTATGGTGTGTGTGTGTTTATGGTGTGTGCACGGTGTATGGTGTGTGTATGGTGTGTGCACGGTGTATGGTGTGTGCACAGTGTATGGTGTGTTTATGGTGTGTGCACGGTGTATGGTGTGTGCATGGTGTGTGCATGGTGTGTGCACGGTGTATGGTGTGTGTGTATGGTGTGTGCATGGTGTATGGTGTGTTTATGGTGTGTGCACGGTGTATGGTGTGTGTATGGTGTGTGCACGGTGTATGGTGTGTGCACGGTGTATGGTGTGTGTGTATGGTGTGTGTGTATGGTGTGTGCACGGTGCATAGCGCAGCCTTGTCTCCTTCAGCTACAATAGTATCAATTATACAAATTGCTACAAGATGAATACAATTGTTTCAGAGTCTGAACGGCTACAAAGTGTGAAATTTGTCAAAAATGGTCAGGCAAGAATCGGAGGTGATTAGCGGAGACATCCGACGCATTGACGCACGGTCGGCGACCCCGCGCCTCTCCTCGTCGCTGTGCCCGGATTATGTAAACAGGAATCTTTTCCATTTTCAATTTTGTATCTTCTACGTAAACAAACAAGATGAATGATAAATCCGAGGCGGCGCGTGCGCAGGTGTCCCGAGGGATTGGGGGAGCGATAATGACTGGAATGTTTCAACATCATTTCCATAATGTTATTTCAGTCAGCTCTGCACAGTATATACACAGACAGAGCTGCCTAATCCGTTGGATATGCTAGGCAGTTACATGAGGGCCCCACGACCATGGGGGCCCCAGGTAGTTATAGGTAGGAATCCAGGGTACATGCCATTGCGACCAGGGTCAGCATTGCTAATTGCACATCCTTAGGACCCAAAATGATTAAAAGTCCTGGCAGAACATGGAACCTTTGTCTCTGCGCTAGCAATTAGTCCTGTAGGCCGCTGGCTGCTTTAGGCCTGCAGCCTACAAGACATTATAGGATCATCCTGCCTGTGAAGACCTCATCCCGAGGATCCTGCTGCTCGTCTAGGGAATGGGGAGAGGTTATCAGGAAGACATCTTCTCCCGATACAAGCAATCAGTCTTGTAGGCTGCAGGCCGCTTCAGACCTGCAGCCTACAAGTCATTATAGAAGCATCCTGACACAGGCAGCCTCATGACCTCACAGGATTGTGCTGTCTGTGATGAGCTTCATCCAGGGGATCCTGCTACTTATGTAAGGAATGGGGAGAGGTGATCAGGGAGATTAGGTAATTAGGCCTGTAGGCCATTGGCTGCTTTAGGCCTGCAGCCAACAAGATGTTATAGGATTGTCCTGACACAGGCGGCCTGATGACCTCACAAGATCATCCTGCCTGTGACGGCCTCATGTAGAGGATCCTGCTGCTTGTCTATGGAATGGGGAGAGGTGATCAGGAAGCCATCTTCTCCCTGTCCCAGCAATCAGTCTGTAGGCCGCAGGCTGCTTTAGACCTGCAGTCTACAAGTCATTATAGGAGCATCCTCAGACCGGCTCACGGGCGCATCCGTGCCCCGCTACCAAGCGGCGCCGCGACCCGCATGTCGGGGTGCGGGCGCGCTCATCCCTCTGCCTGTTCCCCCATGGACTTACCCGGCCACGATCCTGCTGCCGCTTCTGTTCCGCGGCGTGCGCGGCCCGCTCCCTAGGGTGCGCGCGCGCCGGCCGTGTTAAATTTAAAGGGCCAGCGCATCGGTAATTGGCTATTGCCAGTCGCTGCCCTTATTTAAGCCTGCTTCTTCCTTGCTACCCTGACGGATCTTTCGTGCCCT
Source organism: Phyllomedusa bahiana (assembly GCA_025379985.1). Classification (NCBI taxonomy): domain Eukaryota; kingdom Metazoa; phylum Chordata; class Amphibia; order Anura; family Hylidae; genus Phyllomedusa; species Phyllomedusa bahiana. The sequence continues at coordinate 96,215 of JAODAL010011418.1, forward strand.
TTGCCTATAGAGAAAGCATTCCTGAAGCCTTGTTCTGATTACAGTGTACCGTACCGTTTGCCTCCGTCCCTTGACCACAAATCTTGCCGCCTGTCCTGACCTTCTGCCTGTCCCCGACTACGAGCCATTGCCGCCTGTCCTGACCTTCTGCCTGTCCCTGACTACGAGCCTGCCTTCCGATTTTGCACCACACTACACTTCGGCTGCCTCCGCAAGCAAGTCACATCAGGGGTAGCGACCTGGTAGACTCCCGCCGCAGCAAGTCCATCCCGCTTTGCGGCGGGCTCTGGTGAATACCGGGACCTACTAAGACTCCGCTCCCTGGCGTGGCTTTTACCATCACTTGCGGTGGTCCAGAGGATCCACTACCTCCAACCGTGACAATCCTGACACAGGCCCAATGACCTCATAGGATTGTGCTCCCTGTGATGGGCTTCATCCAGGTGATCCTGCTGCTTATTCAAGGAATGGGAGGAGGTTAGTTTGAAGCCCTGGTAATTAGTCATAGGTTTCTGGCTGCTTTAGGCCTGCAGCCTACAAGTCATTATAGGAGCGTCCTGACACAGGCGGCCTCATGACCTCACAGCATCATACTGCTGGTGACAGCCTCATTAAGGGGATCCTTCTGCTCATCTAGGGAATGGGGAGAGGTTATCAGGAAGCCATCTTCTTCTTGTCCCGGCAATCAGTCTTGTAGGCCGCAGGTCGCTTTAGACCTGCAGCCTACAAGTCATTATAGGAGCATCCTGATACATGCGGCCTGATGACCTCACAGCCTCATCATTGGGATCCTGTTACTTATCCAAGGAATGGAAAGAGGTGATCAGGAATCCCTGGTAATTAGTCTTATAGGCCGCTGGCTGCTTTAGAACTGCAGCCTACAAGTCATTATAGGTGTGTCCTGACACAGGTGGCCCAATCCTCACAGGATTGTACTGTCTGTGATGGCTTCATCCAGGGGATCCTGCTGCTCATCCAAGGAATGGGGAGAGGTTATCAGGAATCCCTGTTAATGAGTCTTATAGGCCGCTGGCTGCTTCAGACCTGCAGCCTATGAGTCATTATAGGAGCGTCCTGACACAGGCGGCCTCATGACCTCACAGCATCTTGCTGCCTGTGTCAGTCTCATCCAGGGGACCCAGCTGCTCATCGGGGTAACGGGGTAAGGTGATTCTTATTATAGTTTATTCTGTTTCAGTTAAAGGGGTCACTATTAGTAAAAGGTGCCTTAACTACTTAGGTCCCTGGGGCTATGGCAACTGTTATTGTGGCACTGGTTTGCTCCAGGAGCCTGGGCATGTTTGTGTTTGCTTCAGGCTGATTATAGGCCCAGCTTGAAGTAATGTCATTTGCTTGGGCAAGGCTTAGTGCACTGCTTTGTGCAGAGGCCTAAAATGCTGCAAAAGTCGTCCCTGTCCCCAGATGTGAGCAGTATGTCCTGTATACATATGTAAGTAGCGGCATATGAATGCGGTGCTCTTATGATATCAAAGATCATAAAGAGTCTGTGTTTATGATTTGAATACAATTTGTCATTTATCTCCATCCAACAAAAAATAAAAAAACACTGCACACGAACACCCAAACCAAGTATGAAGCACGGTGGGGGAGGGGGGGGGGGGGGTATCATGGTCACCTTAGGGCCTGGACGCTTTGGGATCATTACGGAAACAGTGAAGTAGGAGTCATGGCTCATATTTCAACTGTAGTTTTTCTATTGGTACCAATTTGGGTTGCTTGCGACTTTTTGATGACTTTTTATCAAAATATTTCAAAGACGACACAATTTTGGTTTGGGGTATTATATTTTTTTTTACAGTGTTCGTCGTAGGGGATAAATTTATTGTGTCAAACTTCTAAGGATGCGGTGATACCGCTTATGTGTAATTTCTAGGGCAGGCATCCTCAAACTGCAGCCCTCCAGCTGTTGGGAAACTACAACTCCCATCATGCATTCATAATCTATAACAGTGGGAATGATGGGAGTTGTAGTTTCCCAACAGCTGGAGGGCTACAGTTTGAGGATGCCTGATCTAGGGCGACATGTCTGTACGGGGCTGCGCCAGTTTTTGGTCTGAAAGGACGCCAGACTACTGGCATAGCCCCGTACATAGCCCTGTGCACTCGATGTATGAGCAGGTGCACTCCAAAATTAGGCGCATTATAAAGCACCCGCGGCACTGTGTAATGCGCCTGAGATCGGGGGGCGTGCTGGAGGCGTCGCACAACAACCATACGAAGCTGCACATTTATAGCTTCAGTACAGCAAATCCAGGCGCATTACTGCTGGAACAGGTAGAGCATTTACAAGGGGTTTACCTGAGCCTGAAGTGTCGCTTTGTAGCTAGAAAGCGCCAAATCTATGACCCGCAGTAGAAGAGGTTCATAGGTTCAGACGCATTCTATACCACTCATGCGCGCAAAAAAAATGGCGCGTGAGCACCAAAAATCATTCATGATGCCCTCAATGGTTTCTTTTGTTGTTTAATTTGTAACAAGACAAAAAGAGGTGAGGCGACATGTATGAACGGGGCTGCGCCAGTTTTCTGGCATGCCCAAAAAATCTGTCATACCCCTTTTTGGCGGAGTAGAACATCGACCCCAATTGGGTGCAGCTGGACGGGCCCTAACCTTTTGTGGTTCAATTCTACGGGGTCGTGTCAGATTCGTACGACACGCGATATTTGTGAATGTGTGACGCCAAAATGTGCCACGAAACTGTCATAGCAATCCATACGAATTTAACTGGCGATATTTTTTTGACCCCTTAACCGAACCCCTGAAAGTTTTAATGCCCAAAAGTTTTTTTAGGTTTTTGCTCCTCGCGTTTAAACAGTTGTAAACTTTTTTATTTTTTAATGACCATTTTGGATGGGGGCTCTTTTTATTCGAGACAATTTATACTTTTGGGGGGAAATTTTTAAGTTACTTTAAATAATTGAAAATTTTTTTTCAATTTTTTTAAAAATTTTTTTTTTTTAAATTTTTATCCCATTCACATTTCACACTAAAAAACTTGTTAGTTTAAATTTCTACACTTTAAATTACGGTCTGTGGAACCTAATTGTGAGGGTTTTTTTGAGTGTGTAATATATGCACAATTATTTTTTATTAAATATTTTTTTTTTGTTTTTATCTACACTTTTTTTGTTTTTTTACTTTTTTTTTTATATCCCATGAAGGGAGAACTGATTTCCCTTTTTTTTTTTTTTAACTTGTAATGTGTTAGCATATTCATATATTAATACATTTTAAACTGTGTCGTCTGATACAGGCAGCAGTTGGGGGAGCACACAGTCTGCCTGATCGTGGGTTTTTTACACAGACACCCCAGGGGTACCCGGTCCCAGGGCTGAATGTGCACCCGTTTCCCGGGCTCTGGGGGTCACCGGGTGTTCCCTCACCGACAGAGCAGCGGAACCCCTTTTATTGTGTGTAGGGGGGCTGACGGGGGGTAGTCCCCCGGGGCCGCGCTATCCCGCCGCCGCCGTCGTTAGGGTCCTAAGCCGTACCAGTCGCTAAGCTATGGCTTACGGCTTTGGACCTTGGCGACGGGAAACGCTGCGGGGCTAACTGTAGTGCGCCCCCGGACGCCCCATAAGTTGATGCTTCAGGGAGCGAGAGTCCGCAGAGTACTAGGAAGCCGAAGGTGCGGTTGTGGCGCCGGAGGCCAGGCGGTGTGCGCGCATCCGCTGCCCGGCGCGGGCCTGGTGACGTCACCCGCTGAAGAAAGACCCCGGGGAGCGACAGCAACGCGGCGGGGAGGAGGTCAGGGAAGTTCTGTCATTGTTTCTTTTTTTTTTGTTCTATACATGCTGGGGGTATTATCTATTTTAATTGTGCAGGGGGGGGGGGCTATTATCTATTATATGGCGGGAGGGGGGTATTATTTTGTTTATG